>OY735200.1:73516710-73646710 GCA_963457665.1 Thysanoteuthis rhombus
TGTCACAAATATTAATTATTATCACAATTAACACTCCCTTCTTCAGCGCTGAGCACTCTTAGGTAGGGCAACTCGTCCATTATAAGCTACTATAGCAAAGCTCTTCCAACTCTGGAATGGAGCATTGTGTTGGATGGGGAGTTGTGCGTAAGTTAAATATATCACCTAATTCGGTCCTACTGACCGTTCAGTTCCGCGAAGAGCAAGGGTAAAATGTCAGCCTTTGAGTCTGAATCGAAAGATTCGATCCTACCCAGTGGTATTAGGTGGGATAATAGATAGTCTATAGCCACACTTAAGAGTTGTAATACAACGAAACAGCTGTGGCTAACTCATTTTTAAAAAAATCATTTTTAAAAAATTATTTATATATATATATTTATAACGTGGAAACCATTTTACTTACTCGTATTGTTGAATTTTTTGGCAAACCAATGCCGTAACCGTCCTCTCCGTAGGTTTGTCCCACCAGTTTTAGCTGGCAGTTTGGGTCTAACTTGGCACGGGCGTAGTCAAGGATAGGATAATCTCCCAGGTAGGCATCTAGTTGGCCATCTCTGTTAAAAAGTAATCGAAATTATCAAACGCAACGAAAAAATATTAAAAAAATGACATATTTGAAGTCGAAGAACTACTGCATGAACGATTATAGAAATAATGGCAAAATCTGCATTATATACATATATGTAAATATATATATTTAAGACAGTGTTCTAAATAAGTGTTTCTCAATGTTCAACCTAATGCCACCCATGATACTTAGGTATACATCGATGTCCCCAATTGTTAGAATATGAGATGTAAACAGATTTTTAGTGACATGTGGTAGCTTGTCATTACAAAGAAAACATCAACATTCGCCTGAAAGGTTTTATTGAAGAAGATAGTATATTGCTACGTAGGCATCTCCTTTTACTATGACCCCCAGCCAGAAACGACAGTCACAAGCAGAAACCCAACGCTGCAATCTCACACCACAGTCCTAGCCTCGAGGAGTTACTATCTACGGGCGTTATGCTAAAACTGGAAGTAGGCGGTCCGGCATTTTTTTTAAGATACTGACTGACGATAATATGGGATTCCAGGTAGAACTATGTATTTCAGATTCAGATGGAAACTTTAATGAAAGATGACAAGATACAAGATCGAGGGTCGTAAGACAGCAAGCATTTGCTAGTGAAGGAAGGAGGTTATATGAGACACAAAACATAATATGACATACTATATAGAGACAGTTATATGGTTGGAAGAGACAAACCGTTCAATTTCATTTTTATAACTTTTGAACCCAGCAGACAGGGATGGACGAGTAGCATTTTCCAGCATCAGGGATTTCCACGGTGTTATCAGATATCCTGACCACGTCGTCGAGATCTGCAATGACTGGTCATAGGTTTATTTTTCTTGTGTGTTTTCATTTG
This sequence comes from Thysanoteuthis rhombus, assembly GCA_963457665.1. NCBI lineage: Eukaryota > Metazoa > Mollusca > Cephalopoda > Oegopsida > Thysanoteuthidae > Thysanoteuthis > Thysanoteuthis major. Next base: position 73,518,132 of record OY735200.1, read on the forward strand.
AAATTTACGAGACTTTCTTCTTTTTCTTTCAAGATTTACCACAATCAAAACTCGGCCTTTTCGACTAATCCATGGTCTACCGGAGTCTCCTGCTCTCCTCGACCAAATAGTAAATCTACTCCTTCCTTCAGCTAACTCCACCAAACTGACTACGTCCTTCTAATTCTTCTGGTCCTAGGGCTCTCTGGGATGGGTTACATCCTGTGTGGCCCTTGAGTTACGATCAGTCAGGTCCCCTTAGATCAGCTGACAAGTTATCTCCCCTTGACTCCCATCTTTATTCCCTTAGTTGGTTAGTGCAACAATATCAATAATTTCCAATGGATGGTCATTATCAAAATGACTGTGACTGCAAAGCAGTTTAAAAGTTTTATTAGAAAGTAAATTTCTTAAAATTGTGGCAGTGTCTGGCTTGAGTATCGAAAAATAGTCTCAAATCACAGGCATCATTTTCCTGTTCTAGCAAAACCAGTATCTGAAAACCAATTGTCTGGATTTTGACCAAAAACCAACTTTTTATATGAAGGAGAAAAAAAACAAGGGAAGCCCCCACTCCACAAGTAAATGGTATATTGTGCCTAATACACAGTAGTGGTACTGATATTCTATGGATAAAGGGAAATAAATATTTAAAACGATATCCCTTGCCGTTGTTTTCTAACTGAGGATATTGCTCGCATCTGCAGAGACTGTCTGAAAGATGATTTTGAGAAGTGCTTTGAAGATATGATTGATATGAATATTCCTGTCTCGGATATGAATCCATTCGTTGCAAAATCGAGAAAAGGAAATTGAGTTGAAGGAAGAGATCATTGTACTGCAGAATGGTGAAGAAGCGAAACAAATCTTTGATTACAGAGGACATCATAAAATGCGGCTGCACCAGTAGAGAAAATTTCCTGTTCTTTGGTAAAAAGCAAAACGGATTTTCCTTGCTTTTTCCTCTCATTACCTTTTAGAACAGAGATTCAGTACAAAGAGCCATATATTTGCGAAGAAAGAAACAGCTTAGATGTATGAAGTAAATATTACCAGTGTGGTTAGAATCATAAATTCATGATACCACCTCTGCCAAACAAAAACGGGTCTGGTTAGTCATTAAGTGATCAATGAAAACATTTGAAAAGAGGTGATCAATCTTTTCTTGCCCTTTTTGAGCTGTGATCACTAAAAAGTATAAAATTTTAAGCATGAATGCCTCCAGACGAATTTGCGATAAGCTTTCATTGTAAATTTAATCCCCCATGAAATAAACCCGAAACTATTTGGTGTGTGTGTGCGGAGGGGGGGGGGTAAAAAAGGAAAGTTACCACCCAGTCAATAACTGAACAACTGTAGCGTCAATATTTGAAGTCATGTAAAAAAAATTCCATTGAAGAATAGATATGGTCAGAATAAATTCTATTCAAGACACCACTGGCATTTTCTATTGGAAAACATCTGAAATACATTTATTCTGAAGAATCTACATGCTATTTATTTCCACGAGAAAGCATCTAAAATAGAATAGAGGAATATGTAGAAATATCTAAATGCTAGAGAATCTGTATTTTATTAACTAACACGTCAAAATAAGTCACAAAAAGGTCAAAAAACTTTTTCCCCGAATAACAATTTTTTTAGTGGGATACTAGTGGATTACTGATGCCAATTTTCAAATTTGTGCACAAAACGGTATGGACAGGAGCACTGGAACGTACAAACACATAACCAAACATGAACACACAAACACACACACACACACACATATAAAAAGATTCGACCATTTGCCATCTTCAATAGTTACTGTGGTTCAACATCATTTTCCTTACTCGAAATCCCAGATTCTTACTATGAACAGTTAGGGATATGTGAAGTCCGAATATATTGATGGATAGATAGTTATAAATGTCAGAGTGCATGAATAACTTACACATAGAAAGAATGATTAAACTAGCCTGAAGTCGGTAGCAGTGATTAATTGAATTAAGACAGTTGTATGTTTTCACTAGATATCCTTATATTTCAAATGAGAAATATGGTATTAGATCAATCCAGGAGATTTTTAGGTTTGAAAGTACCAGTAAGTACTCTTCCCTGTACTTGATTGAAGCATTTATCCATCTAATTCGCAACCAGTTCAAACACAACGTAAACTAAATGGTGAGAGGTGAAGGAGAAGGGAAAGTTAATTAGTCAAACAATGAAGAACCTACCATCACAGTCAATAACTGAACAACTGTAGCGTCAAAATTTGAAGTCATATAAAAAAAAACTCCATCGAAGAATAAATACGGTCAGAATAAATTCTGTCTAAGATATCACAAGTATTTTTCAATGAAAAACACATCTCACATGCATTATTTCTGGAGAATCTAAATGTTATTATTAAACCCGTCAAAATAAAGCCCCCCAAAAGGTAAAAGAAAACTTTTTTAATTAGTTAAAATGATCATTTTGAAAAAGGTGTCTTTGGGAGTATTGACGCTAATTATCAAGTATGTAGACAAGACAGTATAGCCGGGAGCGCTGGGACACGCAAACGAATACGTAAACGAACACAAACACATATACAAAAAGTATTGAACTTTTTGCCACCTCTGATGGCTACGGTTGTTTAACATTTAAGCCAAGAACATTTCAGAAATAAAACATTAAAGTAGGAACAAGCAAGACAAAAAGAAGGAAAAAAAAACAAAACATTTATGGTAGAGAGCAAGGAATTGTAAAATTGTACCACAATAAATGTATCACAATCTTGGCCAAGTAGTTTTTCCAGTAATGAGAATATCTATGACTACCTGCAGATTTTATTCGATATGAATTTCTTTTTAGTTCGAGAAAAGATAGATTTTTCTTGACCAATATCTTTTTCAAGATGACATATGAAGGAGATTATGCTCTTTGGTGTTACGGTTTGTTTTTGCACGTTGTGTAGAGTAGTCACTCTGGCATCCATAAGGAGCCCCCTTGGGTCCTTTAGCTTCTGTTATGCCCTGCCCCCGCGTTTGTTTGCTAAGTGCTGGTTTCAGCACTGACTTGTTTGGGTAACGGTGCTATGAGAAGATTTGTTCAGATTGTGTTGTCCTGAGATGATGAAGAATGTCTCATGAATATCTCCACGGGTTCATCTGTACTTCTGAGTCTCCAGGCTCAAAAACTGATAATAAAACAGCAGAAAAATAGAAAAGAACATAAGAAATTAAAAAAAAAAGATTACATTAACATTCTGATGCCCGTATCTGAAGAGTTGACCAGATAGTTCTGCGAGGCGTAGAAAATTGGTGGATGGATGCGTTTCAAAAAAGCTTCCACGGCACTCCCTCCTAGTACACCGACTCTGGCATCCAGTAGCTGTCAATGATAATAAAAAAAACTTGTTAAATCTATCAGTAGATACATAATGTCATTAGAAGTAAAGCGTAGAGCCTGAGCTGAAGTGCTGTGATATGAATGATTGTTAAAATTTATCTCACGTGACGTTCTCTAAATGTATCTGGCAAAGTAAAATATATCTTAAAAAGATAGTTTTTTTTATTAAAAAATATCATGTAATTATTTTGCATGAATTTTTGTGACGGATTAATCTCATTTCAATAAAGATATTTTTGAATTATCAGTATAAACATGTATTTCGTGGTGTATTTAAAAAAAAAACGACAATTAAATTATAACACGCCAAGCATATATAGAAATATGCTCATATATAAGGAACTGGCAACGACATTATAAATTGATAGTGTGTTTGTACTCTTATAAGTTGATAGCTCCGCTCTACAGAAGAAAAGCAAAAATACAAACAGTAACATAGTCAGCAGGTCTCAATTCACCTACAGAGCACATCTTCGGGTTGATTTTTGCAAGGTCGATTTTGATGGGGTCTGCGTTCGCACTCACATGAAAAAACACCACTTCCATTGCTGAAGAAATCAGTGAAAGCAACACTACACTAAAGTCTAAAAACGAAGTACATGCAATCTGCGTATCGTGTTCAAAACCAGACGGGATTAAAGAAAAATTGCATGTGCTTTATATCTATCTGACCTTTTAGCATTCCGTACGTTTGTAAGTTTTGAGAAAGGAAATATTTGAAGATTTTATAAGTGTAGGTTGTATTTACGGTGCAACTTTAATGCTGAATTGCACTCTATCAGAGGTAATTGTGGATATGAATTTCTCTTCCTCACAGCACGTATGCAATTTCAGTAATATTTTTCTGAAACGAATCTATAAGAGGAAAAACTAACCTTACCTCTAACCCTAATTCAAACCAAACACAACACTGAATCCTGGGATCAATTTAAAACCTGACAGTTGGCTTTGACGTGGAAACTAACGACTCCAAACATTCTGAAACTATAAATTATTTCTCTTTTCGAAATTATCTTCTTACAATCGGATTCAGTGGATTCATATTTACAAACCATGCATTACATATTTTACACTGTTGGCGTAGAGACTGATAAACTTGACACAAACCACGTCAGTCATTCAAGCTGCAAGCTGTTATTTTGGATAAGAGAGACTAAATATTGAACTCATCTGCTAAATTTAACACCTTTGGCACATAAATAACTTTGCCTTAATCCTAACACTGATCAGTTTCGTTCATCCACTCTGTCTCTACTAATCTTATATCATTGAATAAAAACATTTTTATGACAAGTATGAAAACTGACGGTATTACCAAATAATGCCCTGATGTGACGAGCATAAAAATAGATTGAATGTAATGAACAAATAGAAAACGCACGAGATTGAATTATCTCCCCCTGAATGTTTTCACTGTTACATTGTTGATATACAAAACGATCTCTACCTTCACGTTCGAAAATGACTTGTTGGTGAGTGAAAAAGAACATCCTGCCCGATATAGAAAAAAGAAGCAAAGAGTAAACTAAAATAGCTTATATTATTCAGGTTACTTACCCTGCTGTCGTATACACCATTGTATCCGACACCATTATTTTTTCCTGCAATAAAAGCAGCGAGATTGGCAGTATAACTCGCGATAATGAATATAGCTGCAAAAGCCCAGAAATTTTGCATCACTTTGCTGGGCCATGCTTTTGGAGACTTTGTACTGACTGTGTGTCCAAACAGCACTGAATATACCATGTTGAGGCCTGAGGCCATTGTATAGTTTGATTTCCGTTTCCTGCCCCATGGGTTCAGACCGAAAGGACTGTTCCATTCGAAAAGGGCCATAGCAATCGCCGTCACCGTCGCGCTGATGAAAATTGCAAACCAGACCCCAATGGAAAACGGCTCTAGAAAAGCCTGCATGTGTGGATCGCGCACACGGTCCGCCACTAAGATGGAAAAACCCGAGAAAAAGTAGGGATCAGTAAAGTCAATGGCCTTTACACGAGATCTGGTAATACTGAACGCGGCCATAGCGATGTGCGCGGTGCTTTCGAGGAGGTCTTCGATCATACCGTTCCAGGAACCATTGATGTAGGCACCATAGGATTTATCAAATACCAGGAACAGAGTGAAATCAAAATCAAGATCGTTGGATAGCTTGTTGAGTAGATCTATGGATAGTCCACGGCAGCAACGTATTTCCCAAGGGTTACTCTGATTCATAACTCCGGCTTCGAAATCACGAATTGCTTCGATTGTTCGTATTTTATCCTTTGAGGATAGTTTCAAACAGGGTGTATCCGAAACGCACTCGTTATAATCTGTGTGGGGTGCTTCTTCCATTACAAACGGTTTCACAGGGTTTGTTACGATTCTGTATCGTGTCCGACCGTTAACAGATGAAGGCAAGAGATGGTCAATTGGCCAAATTGGCTCGCGAATCCTCACGTCGCCGTTGCGTATGTATCCGATCTCTTTCCACGTGACTCGTTCACCATCGTGCACCAAATTTTTTATTATGAAGTTGGACATTTGCAAATGACCTTCCGAGTCAAAATGCAGCGGTCCGAGGTAAGGGCTTACACTGGACGTCTCCAAAATAGATCTGCAAGAAAAGAACTTAGTATTAGTACCAAATTATTTTATTTTTTTTTTCATCGGCGATGCAAAAATAATAGAATCACCCGGGGTGATTTTATATCAATTACAATATTACTCGCTTAATGCAATTTGTGTCTGTCTCGGCATGATCAGACTCTGAAAGTTTAAAAAAATTATTTCTTGAATATTTTAAGATTAAGCTTTGAAATATTTTATCATCAGCTAAAAAAACAAAAATTAACTGCAATTTAATTGAATTCAATAGACAGGAACAACCAATTATATCAGCCGGCTTACCAATCAGTCGTAGGTTGCGATTTCAAATCACGGTATTGAATGCTGATTTTTACTCCTCTAAATTTGGTGAGAATTTTTGTTGATGTTCTGGTTACGGTGAAAAAAGTAACCCCCTCCAAAAACAAATTCAACTCCTGACTTGGACTGGCGCTAGCCAACAACGTTTTATTTTGCTTGTGCATACAAGATTGGTAGGTTTCCTAGTTAAGCCATTGGTTAATAAATTCTTGTTGCATTTTTGTAATTTTGTAACTCCTTCGGATTTAATCGAAAGTAGTTTTGTACTTAATCCATTTGTACATAACTCAAATATGTCTCTGCTCTCTGGAGAAACCAAAATGCAAAGAAAAAAAAAAAAATGGCCACCCCTTATGAGTACAGATTTGATCGTGGTTGAAGCTGATATTGAAATTGTTGAGCTTATTTGCCATCTAGTACAAGCCGGAGCAACGATTTGTACCGTCTCTCGACTGAATTACATGATAATCGATAAAAGATTCCTACTGTGAAAAATGGCTGGAATCAAAGAAATAATGAAATAAAGATTTCTAGTGCGCATGAACAGAGAATTAATTTTGATGCGCGAGACTTTGAATCAAAGGAGCACAGGATAGTGGAAATTGATGGAAAATGAGGATTGCGTTCTGACATGTTGGCATGAAATAATCCAACGCTTCCTCTAACTTGTTCCGTTTTTTATTTCTTTCTTTCTTAGGAATTAAATTAGTTTACCGCCCATGATAAAAAAGAATATGGGAAAGTATCGTTGAAGTGCAATTCCAAGTAAACATGTGCACATTTATACTGCTATTTACCATTTCCCCCGTTTGGACACGCTCATAGATATGCAAACAGACGCACAACTATTTAGCTTGTCGATACTTCTAGAGCAGATATAAAGATCTTAGATTGAAGTCTAAGTAATATGTCTGACTGAAAACTCTTCAGATCACCCGCCAATCTTGTAGTTTTTTCTAAGAAGGAAGTCATTATTACTTTTTTTGATAGGAGAATCAAGCTCTGTGTGAATATATATATATATATATATATATATATATATATATATATATATATATATGTATATATATATATATATATATGTATATATATATATATATATGTATATATATATATATATATATATATATGTATATATATATATATATATATATATATATATATATATATATATATATATATATGTATATATATATATATATATATATATATATATATGTTTCGGAGAGTATTAATGATACTGAAATTACAACCTGTCAAAAACATGCATCCCACATTACATGTTCGTTTCTGATAAGATATTCATTTGAAGATTTATGCAGTTTTGACTTTCTTTTGTGTATATACCATTCTTCATCATGCAACCGATAGAGTACAATCATGGTTGAAGTAGAACGGGAAAAGATGTGACTTCATGTTGAGGTGCGTAGTCCTTCAAATTGATATTCTTCATATCCTCTCCATATAAGCAAATACGAATATATTTCCCAATAATTCTCATAACCTCTTCTTTTTATTAGAACCATGGCTACCAGCAGCTTTTCTTTAAATAGCAACAGCAAACAAATCCAGGTTTCACGAAACGAAACTCGGATAACATATAATTCAATAAGGTTGTTTTAATATTTATTTATTACCAGTTATTATTTAAGTACTAAATAATGTTACAAATAAAAATCACTGACATTCGATTTTCTTGCTATTCATCAAAATCATCACAAATGCAGCCAATTCTTAGCTTTTTTTTATTCTTACAGAATATTTCGATATGCTACACCTTCCTGAAGAAAGGTTGTTTCATAACGCGAGAGGAAATAAATTTGATGGAACTCATTTTGTGAAAAATAGATATACAAACATATAGATTTACACACATCTAACAAACACTTTTGGATACATAATAGTGCAGAGTTAGCATAATGCAAAATATTGCTAAAACAAAAAAAAAATCTTTCCAGTTGCTACTCCATGGATTAACGTTTAAAAAAACTTGAGAAACGGTAATGCATGGAAAAACCTTGATTTCAATCAGAGAGGTATTGAAAAATCCAGCGCTGGTAGCCTTGATTAGAACAAGTCAAAAAATTCAACATCATCTAAGTGCCTCGTATTTCAATCATTCACCCTGGGAGAAAAATATAAAAAAAGATGGCTTCAGATCTTATACTAGAAAACGTATATAATTTTCTTTGTCGTTGAAAAGTACAAATCTGAAATAAAGAAACAGCCTCAGAATTCTGAGAAAGTAAAGGAAATAGACTTCAAAACATCAAAAAATTACATAACATTGTATGAATATTTATTTAGCTATAATTTTGCTGATTTTGCAGATAGATGAATTGATAGTAACACTGATGTGCACATAATCCAAATAAGATTCGAAAACTTTACTCAGACAAACCAATAATCAGAGAATTAGACTTACTCTTGCTGTATATATTATAGATAAAGGAAAAAAATGAATACAGAATCTTAGTGAAGTATATTTGATACAGGATGATTGTTTGGTTAGGAAAGTGGATAAATTCAAAATTGGAAAGCCCAAACTTTCTACCGAGTAATGATTGAGGACTTACAACATTAAAATGGCTGTACCAGAAAGAAATCTTTTCATTGAAAGCAGACGGAAATATGATTTCTTTCTATTACTAATACCTTCACCACTCACCAAGGGAAACCAGAAGATTCATTTTTTATATTGAATGTCATCATATATTAGTAAATGAATAAGGATAAATAATTGTGTAATAACCAAATGTGAATATGAAAAAAACTTCAAAATTATCAGCCTTCCACTGAAAAGTCTTTTGTAGTAAATGGCGTTTCATAGAACTATCGGCAATCTTTCGTTAATTGTAGCCAGCTGAATCAACAACTTACAAAATCAGGTACGGTAGGGCAGAAGTAACTAGAAACCCGTCTGCCTGAGTACGCCTTAATTCATTTGGATAAAATTGCCTAAATTTGTCAAAAAATATCAAGATTAAATCAAATTTTAGAAACAGGATTACACCATCATATATATATATATATATATATATATATATATATATATATATATATATATATATATATATATATATATATATAAGGAAATTAAATTAATAAATTGAATTAAGTATTTTTCTATAACGTAGACATTAAACAATAACGTTAAATTCTAATTTAAAAACGATAATCCTAATATCTTTAAGAATTTGACCTGGTTGTTTTGATAGAAATAACCGAAGGGAGAAATTGGAGAATTTGTCCTTCACTTAGGAGAACAAGAAGACAGAAAAATAGAAAATTTTTTTCATCCTAATTTTTTTAGTCAATTTGTCTTCACTTTCTTCTATTTTTTTGGTGGGAGTATCAGCTTTTTTTTTTCTATCAAAGATTTATATGAATAAATATATAATAATAAATACAGTGTTCTCGTTCTTAATATCTACTTTGATGTAATGCCATCTCTAATACTTGATTTGATTCAATAATCCAGTATTTTTTTTAGAAATACATAGGCGTAGATGTTTATAGTCATTTCCACACTACCCTACCTGATTCCTTCACTGGTTGATTCGGCTGGCGACGTTTTACGAAAGATTGCCAAAAATACCAATTAATTTTATCTGGCGTAACAAACCATTCGCAAAAAAAGTGATGTTGACATACTTATATAATAATCTTCCAAGCTCAATTTGTTTTGCCGTTGCCATCATTGAGCAATCCTTGTGCGTTCGGAGTGAAGCTCGACGCTGGTTTGACATTGCCCGATGCAACAGATCGACAACGTCACGGACCACGTGCTCTTGGTTTATGGTGACACTGAGAGAGAAGGACAAAGCACCCATGGGAAATGAAAGGCGTGGTTCGACAGCTCTCACGTAATCATGTTCAGTTAAGAGCCAAGCATAGTCACGGTCCTCTAAACCGACTGCATAAACCTGTCAAAAAAATATAGAGATTTGTTAGTGAGCAGAAACATCATGAAATCACTCCACCATAATTGTGTTTACCGATTCTAAACAGCAGGGATTAATCCAGTACCATTGAATTAGTGGGGCAGTTCAAAACGAAATGCATTCCGTTGGATAAACGTATTACGTTGAATCAGCGAAATTGCCAACTTGGCGAAGTTTTAACTTTTATCTTTTTATGTAAAAAAAAATGAATTAATACTTAGTTTTAATTTAATCAAAAGTTCATTTAATCAAAACAAGGATATGAAACAATCATTTTTACAATCAAAAGATTATGTAATCAGAGTGAAAATCAAGCTCACAAAAAACAAGTAAATTTCGCCAAACAGGTAATTTAACCGATTCGGTATGAAATATACGTATTCATACACGTGCGTACGAGAAAATCATCATAAAATTTTCGTAGATTACAAACATAATATAATCATTTATTAAAATGAATAGATCAGGAGTTTTGTTTGAGAATTTATTAAGCTTTACTTAATCTGGTGTAAGGCCACACGTATGGGGTACCCAGTGAGGATCAAAATCAGTAGAACAATAATGATTTGCAAAACTCGCCTACTGACTATCGTCCCAGAGCTAGGCGCCTGCGGTGGAAAATAATAAATGAAGATTTTTTTGCTGTAGTGACTCGTGAAAAATTTGGAACGAGAATATTGTCACACAGAACGCACCATAATTAATTTGCTCTGAATATATGTTATAGTATTTGTCGATGTAACGATGTTGGATTGGGTTTCAATAAACAAATTCAAGAATGCAAAGTCTATTTTTCCTTATTCACTGTCAGGTTCATTTTTATTTACAGATCTCTCGCAAATCGGAAATGTACTTCAGAGCCAACGGGATGAGTCTTCATTGTCATAGAATGTTTTGAAAGTGTCTTAACAAAACTCTATCTCAGTTAATGTCAATCCTCGTCAATTCATCTTATGCGTGAAGGTTTCTTCTCAGGCTTTTGAAATTAGCAGAAATTAGCAGAACACATTTATAAAATTGACGTGCTCGTACTATGTCGTCAAGTCTTAGTTTCACAGATATTCTTAGTTTCTGGTGTGAAAAAGTCAAAAAGAAAGTCAATTTTTGACTTCGTTTCTTCATTTGATTTTTTTTGCACCAACAGTCTGACTCATTTGAAGACTAACTTTTCAGTTCTCGTGGTTTTCGTTTTTCATGATTATTTTTACTTTAAAGATTTGTCTGTCTGCTAATTTCAAGTACAATTGAAGTGAAATATTGTCTTAGAGGTTTGGGGTTGAGTCGGTATTTTATTTCTAATGATTTGATTCATTTTATACACATGATACACTTGTTTGCGTTCTGCTTTGCTTGGATGCTCGTAGTCTCCTTTCCCAGGGGACATCTGATAATCATCCATCAAGATGATAAATTTTATACAATACTTTATACAATAAACAATAATAACTAAGTAGAACAGCTCAGAAATAAAATCCACTCGCTCATTAACGATACGATGAAATCGAATTTGAAGAAATCAACTTCCGGTAAGAGCAGGGTTGTGAATTTAGATGAGATTTTACAATTTTTTTATTCTGGAAGTTACTCTTAAATTCATAAAATTAAGATAGAATTGGCAGCACTGGACTTTAAAACAGGAAAAAATCTAAAAAAAAAAGCATCTAAATATTGTCAACACTAGACTCACGAGCTTGAATAAATGAGATAAAAAAAGAAAAGAAACAAAACAACATCTAAATAGGTAATCCTGGGTAGGATATTACATATTTTCACTGTTAGATGATGACTTGACAATTTTTGCAAGAAGAAGAAGAAGAAGAAGAAGAAGGAGAAGAAGAAGAAGAAGAAGAAGAAGAAGAAGAAGAAGAAGAAGAAGAAGAAGAAGAAGAAGAAGAAATTTACTCGCCTGTTTGAAAAGTCTTCGAACCAAAATATTGTTGCAGTGGACAATGTTGATTCGTGCTTTGTTGTCACGCAAAGTGCCTAGTTTGTCAGCAATATCCTGATTTTTGTCAGTGCTTCCTGATAAAAAAATTATGTCTTCTAATGTCCACTTGTGAGCCTGGATCAATTTGGTTAGTTCATCAAGAAATCCATCTTCCATCAGCTCATTCTGAGTGATTATGGTAAAAGTATGCGCTGTGTCGTAATTTTCCAGAAAGGCAACCACGCCTTTTGCCAATTGTGCATTGCTTGGTCTCAAATTTAGATACATCTCGTTGTGCGGCTATAAAGGAAAAATAAATATAGAAATATCAGTCAAAGTTACAAATAACTAAACAGTGAATGCAATGAGGAAATCATTACAAAACACAAGGGTGTTGAAATAATAACTATAAAAATTAAACATCTAAAAGTATCAACAAAGTACACATTGGCACGAGTGGCCTTTCCCCTTATTTCATAAAACAAATACAGACGGCAGCTATTACAATTGACCCTGCCTGAAGTGGATTGCTTTACCCTCAAACAGGCTCCCCCAACGGTATCAAGTCCAGATAACCACGGATCTTTTAAATAAATTCCAGCCAACAAATGTGTTTGAAACAAAAATGAACTATACCCAATTTGAGACAATGGAATACGAACGTTTCCAGATAATCACCTGAAAGGGTCCCCAAACCTCTCGATTGACAAAAATGCACCCACTTATCGCCTGAAGACGGCTGTGGAATACAATAGCCGGAACGTTATGTTAAAGAAATGAACCAAGATGAGGACAAAAGTCCGCACAAAACTTTACATAAAGTATACATAAGTTTTTGATTTTAATAGAAAAAAAAAACAAACTGACATGCTTTGTCAATACCTTCAGGTATTAAATTTCTGTAGTTGTGATTACAAAAAAAAGCAAAAATCCGTTCACGTTTGCATTTGTGATGAAAACGTAAATCATCGCATTATTATTTTCAGATCATGTAATTTGACATTTTTATTCCCAATATCTATACATTTTACAACGTATTCAATTCAAATATTTACGACTGTTTCGCTCGAGGCAATATTTTCATTTTGAGTCGGTAAACACATATGTTTATTCTGATTCAAATTCAATGCAAAAGACACCATATTGGCAAATGCTTATTTGCTGTATGCTATTTATAAAGTCAAAATGATTTATATACATGGATATAATAATAACGATAAATCAAGCAAATAATCACTCTAGGATGACAAGCTTTTGGTGGAGCAACCTTTAAGAACAAGAAAATACCATTAGTTTAAAAAAAAGGAGACTCTACAAGTGATGCATCCTCCCAATAGTCACCTATGGAGCTGAAACATGGAGCCTAACCAAGACACTGACCCCCAAACTGAGAACCATGCAACGTGCACATGAAAGAATCATACTCAACCTCTCATGGAGAGATCACAACATATCACATTATACTAGGGAGAGGGATAGCATAGAATCCATCAGAAAACTCAAATGGCAATGAACTGGTCATGTTGCATGGATGTCAGACAATCGATGAACATTACGCGTCACAGCTTGGGTCCCCAGAGATCATATGTAAAACTGTGACCGGCAAAATGTAAGATGGTGTGATGAACTAGACAAGTTGACGCCCATGATAGAGAGGTCTGGTGAATCCTGAGAAAGGTCTATATCCAACGATGGACGCTAAGAGGCTGCTGCTGCTGCTGCTGCTGAATTTGCTCAATGCAATTTATATAGTGAAAATAACATGTATACATGGATATGATATTGACAGTAATAGAAATAACACAAGCGAATATTAATAGTCTTTTTATACGGGAACATTGTTGAGATTACATGAAACAATTGTACTGTAGCGGACGCCCATCAATGTATTAATAAAGTCTACTGCAATTTCTATTCGTTCATCCTCATTGAATATGAATTATTCATGCTTTATGCCCGAGTGTCCTACGGGACTGAAGCGCTGATGAAGGTTATCTGAATATGAGTTCAATCCTTGGGTCAGGTAGAGCAGGAATATGTACAGACTCACTGAGAGGCAGAACGATATCAAAAAATGAAATTGACGATTACGAGTTTTGAAATTCTCTAACAAAGGCATTGGACATGGCGGGTAAAGGACTGAGGAGGACATACACTCGTGGATGAAATAAAGCGTTCCTTTCTCCATTCTCAAAAGATTGCTTGATTATACAGACACCTGAAGAAGGTAGTAGAGTGCAGTGGGCGAAACTTGTGATGAAAACCCCAAAGTTGCAGAATTTGTTACCAAAGAATTACTGTACATTAGTAATAGAACTTCGTTCTAAAAAATCAGAAAGAAATAATTTCAGAGTCTGCATTCCATAGTTTTTCTATTTTCGTTCCCTTCAAATGTAATCTTCTAATCCATTGGCAAAACTATATTTATATTTGGCATAATGTATTTCCACTTCCTATTATTTCATTTGACTCTGGTGTTATTTAGGTGATATATTTGTGCCTAAAGCCATGAGCATAGCAAGTCTTTTCGAAAAAACTTTGCATGGCAGTCGTTTATATTATGTTATTAATGTTATAACCCCAAAGTATTGTCAATGCTCTAATTCTAGAACACACAAATGAATAGGATTTTAGCTGGGCTGAGCCACAGAGGTTGGTTCTGTATAAGTTTCATTTATTTCCTTTTCTTTACATAATATGTGTTAAGACCCAATTCAGATTAAATTTCGGTTGGCCTTTTGATCAACGAAGGTGAACTAGGTCTTATTATATTGGTGAGCCTTTTTACGACAAACTTCATGCTGTTTTCATTCAAATAAAACCAAAATTAAAACTTCAAAGAAGATATTCAAATTAATACAATGTATTATAATTTTTTTTCCATAAAAAGGCCGTGGAAATACCTAAAAATATATTACAGTATTTTTAGTCGTCTTCAAATCACTTTGCTTTAGATATGGAAATAAACCTATTAAGAAAGTATCATGTCTACAAATACAATACATTTAGACTATGTATCATAAAAAGGGTTATTTTATTAGGAGCCTCATCGCAAGTGATTCATCTAGAACAGTTGTCCTCATACGTTTAATCTTCAAAAATATGTGCAGAACCCTTTGCGTTGATTTGGTGATTATCGTAAGAATAAGCTATTACGAGTTTTCAGAACAACGTATATTTGGGAAAACTTTACACACCTACTGAAAGGGGAAGGGAATGAAATAGAAGTCAATATGATCAATGACACTTTTTCATTCTTTCTTTACAAATCTCCTTGAAATCTGGTTCAATGGTAGACAGCTGGATTTTCATATCTAACCCACCATTCAATCTACTACAATGATTAGTTTTGAATGTTTTGTATGCAAAAGTAAATTTCTATCAGTCTTATAGGTATGTAATAATACTTTTCATACAGCAGCCTCTTGAAATTTTAAAATTAGGTATTACTGGGTGGTCTGCGAGCTATGTGAACCAGGGTTGTCAATTCAGAAATGATTTTTCAATTTTTCGATTCTAGAAGTCGCTCACATATACAGAAAATGAGAAAAAAAAACATTTCAATTTGCAACACTTGACTTTGATACATAAATTAAAAAAGAAAATGATTCAAACATTGTCAACACCGGACTCACGGATTCGATCTACAAAAATCCTGTTGTGGACCCCTATGGGTTTGCAGACCCCATGTTGGGGACCACTGACCAAGAAACTTTTGTTTGCTTAAAATATTTACATCTCATTAATTATCTGCAAAAAAGATCTTTCTTGGTTATCATTTAGTGAAAGAACAAAACAAATTTAATCATCTGATCCGTGATTCTTTCTCCGTTGAACTGGCAAAGTCAGCTTAATCAAAATCGAATTGACGGGTGACAAATACATTGATCCGACGAGTATTTTTTTAATGCCTTTGCAGTTTTGAATTATTATAGTTATGTGAGAGAAAGTTTTAGATTACTGTTTTGACATTCAATTTCAGAACTGATTGTTCAGTAACAATGACTTTGCGAAGTAAACAGAAATAGAATAAAATATTATATCTCGGAATTTTTGAGATGAGGTATTATTATTATTTCTATTGATATTCGGACCATCCTCATCTTTGTTGTTTTTCATGTTATTATTATTGTTTAAGAATGAAATATATTTACTGTCTAGAGACTGATGAAATATATTTCCTGGTTCAATATCTGTATGTTTCAACGATAAGTGGCTGGGTTATTTTTGTTCCCACCGGAAAAAAGCCGGGACCATCATTCAGTGTCACCGTCTCCTTTTTTTTCTTAATTGAATACCTTCGTTATTCCTTAATACATTCTAATGATAATTTGTATTCAGGCTCACAGAGAAATTGTATATGGGACATGGTGAGTTAAGGCCGATCTGATTTTTCGTTTATTTTTGTAAGCAAAAACGCCGTTTTTGTTTACAATTATACAAATTTATCATATCTTGACCAATTTGCTGAAATTTGGCTGTAATGTTTGTTTACATTCTTATATGTAAATACCCATGTATCAACACGCCCAAATTACCAAATTTTGGCACTTCTGAACCGATTGAAATGAAACTTGTCATACAAGTTGTCGGGCGTCTAATTACAGGAAATATATAACGTTTTCAAGTACGTGATGGTTTGGATGAAAAATCAGATCTCTCTAGTTGTCTGTCTGTCATAGTCTCTGTCTATTTCAAATTTTTTCTGTCGGGAACCTTTATATTTTTGAGGAGACTATGTTGACAGTTTTAGAGGTGGTTTTAGTTTACAGCTTCTAATATTTCTATGTTCGTTTGCGTGAAGTCTATTTATTCTTTTTTCTTAAAATATTTACAATTTGTTTGACATGCTTGACTATTTCTTTTTTTGTCACTCATGATTTCTGGTAAGAAATATTATTCTAAAGAATCAACTATCAGGAAAAAAGAGTTTTGAATGTATTGTAATTGGACACATAAAAATAACAACCGCATTCAGCTTAACAGATACTGAACGATTTTTCTACTGTCTCGATCAATATCAACAAGGAAAGAAAACAGACAAAGATATTCTGGGCCTTCACCGTACGTACCTTCGATCTTGAGAAACTTTATCCGTGTAAGTCGGATGTAAAAGAACCAAGGAATATTTGTTAAAATGAAAAAAAAAATACTTCGAATTTCTATGTATTTTTTAATGGTCTTAATGATTCAGGACTGAGGTTCCCAACCTTTTCAAAGTCATTTCTCACTTTTGTCAAAGAGATTACTAGTTTTACCCTCTTCAGACATTTTTATCGACAGATATTGGTTCTTGCCAAACGTCATGCTAGTCACAATTAATTATATTGAATTATGATTACCTCAATTCTGGTGAAAGAACATTTTTATCGAAATTAATAAAACCAACTGAACACAATGACAAAAAGCTTACACAATACGTAAACTTGAAATAAATTTCAATAAACAAAAATGATAAGGAAAATTTAGGCCCCGGTTGCTCAATTATACACTATCTTGCATCACACATCCCCATAAGCCCAAAACATTCACCATGAGTTTTATTTTCACCAGTAACCTTATTCCCTCGGGCAGCTTGACTAACCACTTATTTCTGTGCGTTGTTCATTTCTAGGAATGTCAAAAGATCTGTACTGAGGTTCACGTTTAAACTCGAATTAAAAAAAAATAGTGTGTTAATATATTTCTGCTTTATCAAGAATTTTCATTAGCCTGCCTTCAACCCACAGTAGTCCTATTTTCAACAGAGTACAGTTTTTTATTCAATCTTTTGAGTATGTTATAAACGTGCAATGTCAACTGATTGACTGTACCAATATTTCATTAAAGTCGAAGATATCTTCTTGCCTTGTGATAAACTTCTGTTTTCTTGCACTTCTTCTGAACAGTTTCCATTTTATTCTCTTACTGTATAAAACAAAGTCCATTCCAGGGGTATACTGGTTAGTACATCAGCCTCACACGCAAAAGGTCCTAGGTTCGATTCCCGGCACGAGGAGAATATAGAAAACTCCACTAAGAAAAATATTCTCTGTGCACCTTACAGATAATTGAGTACACTCGAAGCGATGTGATTCGGGTGGAGGTATCCCCTTCGTAGGAATTGCATCCCTCCAAAGGGGATGGCCACAAAAGATTGTAAGAATAAAGTCCTGGTCTCGACCAGACTTGAGACTTGCAAAGATCACTTGGCTGATGCAAACAACAGAAACTGGGACTTCTTCACCGGCTTCCTTAATCCACTGGGAGTTGCCACTTAAAAGACGGTCGATTTGAATTTTTTGTTCAAACTGGAGTTTCTATATTTACATCAAAATTTTCCTTTTTCCATTATTTTTATGATTTTTCTTTACAAACTTATCCAACTAACTTATCTTATTCCACATCAAGAGACGAAATTCGAAAAAAGATATTAAACCGCAAGTTAACCGTTTCTTTCCTTGGCAAGAGATAACTATTTTCCGGTAGATTTTTTCCTGTTAAAACGATAAACTACACATTGCAAAATTACGACCGATTTTACGATGCACCAGTCATAAAACATGAGATACCGCTAAAAATGAATAAATGACTTCCTCAAACATTTGGCTTCCAGAGTTTCCTTTGAGGCAATCCCACTGGGCATCTTTGTAGCGATCTCAACGGTTTTTTTTTCTTAAAATGCTGGAAATCCTCAATTGTAATTGTGTCGAGCACCACCTGTAATTCTGTCTGGATCTCCTCAATCGTACCAAAAGGACACCCTTTCAACCGGAATTTCATCTTAGGGAACAGGAAAAAATCACAGGGGGTGAGATCAGCTGAACAGTTAGGAAGGGAAATGCCTGTCGCGTTCTTGAAAGCCAGGAATTATCGGACAATATCAGATATCAGCTCAAAGATAACGATCACTTATGCGAAGAAAATCTCATGAAACACAGTCCAAATAGTTAATACAAGACAATCCAGTGACCCATTGGGCCAGCGATCGGTGTAAGCGTTAACGTATCCACACAATATTTTTCTTACGTTTCAAATCACCCGGACTTTTTTTGCATTCTCTAAGTTAATACGTTTTAGGGATCTCTTAATTAAAGACAATAAATTATGTGTTTTAGGAAAACCATTTCTAAAGGAAGTAAACGTAAATAACCAAAATACTCTGCAGCCATCGCTGAAGAAGAGTGAGGGTTCAGTTCAGCGTGATAGAAACATCGTAAAAAGACTCCCATCCCAATTTTTGTGTTTTGGAAAACCGATTCCTCAATGAAGCAGAGAAATAACTGGAATACTTCAAATCCTAAGTTTGATGTGATAGACGGAAAGAAATGGCCCAGTTCAGTGGTATAGTTACACCGTAAATAAAGCTCCCTCCAAATTTCGTATTTTGGGAAAATGATATCCCAATTAGGTTGAGGGAAGTAATTCAAATCCCAAAAGTCGTAGTTCTGTCCACTGGATCGAGAGGAAGGGTTCAGTTACATCGTAAAAAGAGTCTCTCACAAAGAGATCTGGAAAATAAATTCTCCAATGAAGTAAAGTAAGCATCATACTTTGTGGCCGTTGTTTCGTATGTTGGACGGAGAGTTCAATAGTATAGTTAAATCGTACATTAAACACCGCTAAGATCGTGTTTTGGGAAAAAAAAGATTTCCCAATGAAATCAAAGGGACTAACCACAAAGTTTCAAAGCCACAGTTTCGAACGATGGACTGAAACAAAGTATATAGTTCAGCAGTGTTGATTGTATTATTTAAAAATGATTAATATATAAAATGAATCTTACAAAAATAGTATTGTTGGAATATGAAGTCATGTAAAAAAGAAAATCAGAAAACAATTGTTCAGAATATGAGATAATTGGGGTGGGGAAATAGTGTCGTCAGATTATGAAGACATTTGAAATAAGAAAAAAATCCAAGACTGAGTGTCGTCAGAGTAAATGTTCTATTATGACGTAATTATGACGTTTTTACTCGCCGAACACAAACTGAGGTTTATTTCATCATCATCATCCTCATTAACATCATCATCAGCCGTTATAAGACCTCTGCTGAACAAAGGCCTACCCATCTCCATCCATTACGAGCGTGAGTACTAAAACTCTGTCATGTCTTCATCTTGTGTTCGGCCCTTTCCTACTCTATTTACTGTCCCAAGTTCACAAGTTGGTTAGCTTTTTGTTTTATCTGTTATCCTTTCTTTTTGCAATGATGCCTGCCCATCCCAATTTTTGTTGCTTGAATACTTGTACAATATCATTCACCTTTGTCCTCTCTCGGATCCATGTTGATTTTTTATACTGTTAAGCGTTATTCCTAAAATTGTTCTTTCAGGTAAAAGTCGTGTGAATAGTTGCGTTAGTCCTTTGTGATACACCTCTCACGCATTTTCTGAAAGATCTATCATTATACTATCTTCGCCTGGGTTCTTTTCGCTTCTTCTGTTTCATAACGCAAATACTGCCCCGTTCATTGTTATACCAGGACCATCACTATTCTCTATCGAAGTAACAGTAGGTGGTACTTATATTTTCCATGCATTCTATGATCACATAATTTATTCCAAATGTTTTGGTTATTCTTATGTTCTGATATTTATATGTAACTATGTACCTATCCAGTCTTCGCTAAGCCCTAACCATTCATAGAAGGAACTTGAAATTTTGCACGGAAACCCCCATTTTTAAATTCCCCCTGAATGAGTTTTTATCGGAGTTCGATTTACAGTGGAAGTTTATACCCAATTGGTCTCTTATTTTGTGTCCTGCAGCATCCCTGCTTGTTTTTTATTACACAAAATTTGTACTTTTTAGTAATCACTATCCAAAAAAGGCAGGAAAATAACTTATTCATTGATCACCCCTTTCTTTATTTGATCACCCTAACAAGTGACTAACAAAACGTTTTTTTATCATTAATTCATGATTCAAACCATACTGGGAGTATTTTCATCGAAGTAACTTGATTTACCACGACCAGTACCAGCACCATAGAAAGCAGCATATATGGGTGGCGATTATTCATAATTTCCCTTGGAATACTATTTTTTTTTCGTTCTGTAAATTGATGCATCATAAGGGTACTTTGATTCAAACCCTCTTGTTACGATGCGCCGTTTAGTTTGCTGAGAGGGCACAAAAAGACGAGCAGAATCAGAAATATTTATATATATACCCAGCCGCTAAGCAGATTTACACTCAAATACTTTTTATATATAGAAGATCAGGTGCAACCACCACATAAAAAAATCTTAAATGGCGGTGGGCTGGCCATGTTGCAAGAATGGCAGACAATCGATGGACATCACGACTCACAACGTGGATTCCCCGAGACCACATGCGCAACCGAGGCCGGCAAAATGTTAGATGGAGAGACGAGCTGGACAGGTTCAGGAAGTACTGGCTCCGTGACGCCCATGATAGAGAAGTGTGGCAAATCCTGGTGAAGGTCTATGTCCAACGACGGACGCTAAAAGACTGATGATGATGATGATGATGATGATGACTTTTTATAACTAAAGTATTCTATTCCTAATTTTAACTCTCCCAATATCTCACATTTGCTCACTGTCTGCCTGTCTGTCTCACACACACACAAACCTGTATAAACTACATAAGTGGCACATCTTTTGGATATAACGGTATGAGTCGATGGTATCTATATCCCAAAGAAAGAAAATGGTCTCAATCAGTGTCGACTGGTTTCGTTATTATACATCGAAATTAAATTTTTTCCGATGGACTTCGAAAAAAAGATTTAGGCAGAAAATGTATCCATAGAATTATGTAAAAAATAAAATTCACGTTTTAACAGAATGTCTCAGGCATGAAACAGGATTGGAATAAAGACTGAAAATACAAAAAATGAAATTCACACACTCTTGTTAATCTTGGCTGATGTAAATGGCTCTTTTTATGATAAACATTAAAGAAAAGCCATTGAATTAGAAGAATGAGATTATATAGAGTCAGATTCATGAATGTCAATTGCAGAATTGAAGGACAAAAATTAAAAATTGGCATAGTTGTGATTCAGTAGCTTTGGAAGCCAAATATCATTTTAAATGTCCAACAAACCACAGGAACAAATACCAATCATACAGTAAGTGAAAAATCATGGTAGTGTTGACGCCATCATGACAAAAGCCCGAGTCTTTGTTAAGATAGTTGCTAAAATAGAAAGTGAAATTGGAGACGAGACACGTACATTCCAGTTGAATGAACACCACGTTCATTATACAAAGAGGCTACAGGAACTTGGTATCACTACAGAAATAAATAAAATTTCTTAAAGAAAAAAAAAATCCTTTTTAACCAAGATGTCTTCAGACAGGGGAAGCCAATATTTTCCCAGAGCGTATAAAAGAGCTGCTTGAGGACAGCAGACTTCTCAGGGACTTTGAAAATGAAGCATTTTTATTTGCAAAAGTTGTTAACGTTTTTTTTCATTTCATTGATTTTCTATTGCCAGTAGAATTTTTTTAGTAGTTGAGATGGAAAATATTTTTTACATCGTAGATGAATCCTCCATCTATGAAATGAAAAGGAGAAAGAAAAAGAATCCTTGTTTTATTTCAATTAGAAAAAAATACAGGTTACAAGAGATAAATGACTACCATGACTCAAAGGAGTCTGTAGTGAGAGGAATAATGACATTACTATGACCTTTGGAGGTCAACTCCTTCATATCATGTTGAAATTAGTATGATTTCTGAACTTCTCAGAGTCGATTTAGGGGGATGGCCAGGTATTATCATATTATCGATGGTATTCCGTATTTTTATATATTGTATTCTTGTGGTGACCATCTTGGAAATTGGCTGCGATTACAGTAATAAGGATAATTTTGCTTTGAACCATTAGAAATATTAAATATAATTCCCTTAAATACCATTGCTGAATGTTTGGTATTTCCGGCCAGCAAATAACGCTATTATCCCAAAGGGAGCTCACCATATGTCTTATTAAAATAGAATAAATACATTTTTCTTAAAGATGAGATGATAACATGAAAAAAAAAATACCTGAATATTGAGAGAGCATCCAGTTTTTCGGGATAGAGTTTCAAAACATTAAAATTATGTTCTGATTGATGAAATAGATTCGTTAAGTATTTAAAAAATTCAGTAACACGTTGTTAGAAATGAGGACATCTGCAAAAAAGATAAGTTGTGTCACTAGCCTTTCAAATATCTCCTTACGTACTTCGCTTATTTTTTGATGTCGCCTTTCTTTACATCATGTTGAAATAAACTTAAACTCCTTTCAGAAATATTATTTATTTCATTCTAATTTTATCTATTTTCCCCCCATAAGGAAATTGGTTAGAAGATTGAATGAAGAATATATTGCGCGCTATCTATTATCCTCATCAATCTATTAAATCTATTCACCTTTCTGATACATGATAGCATTAAGGAATTTTTTTCTCAGTCAAGTTGACAATTTAACTGATCTAAAATATAATGAAATGCCAACATCCCTATTGAAACATTGTCATGAGAATACATGTCACCCATAAATGAGTACACCCCATCACCTTTTTAATGAAAGTTAAAGGCAATCAAAACGGATGCTATCAGGTATTAGTAGAGCAAACTCTACAGCATTGACAATTTTTGATGGGGTGTACTCATTTTTGAGCAGCAACATATTCATATTCTTGGTAACAGGGCTTCAATGCTGTTGAGTTCGGTCATAAATGATACCTGATAATATCTGCTTCCATTGTGTAATGTTTCACTGTGAATAGAAGAAATCCTGCTAGCTTTGGCCCAGAAGAAAATTGACTTTTCATATAAAATAATGGGGTCTACTCATTTATGGACAGTACTGTATCATTAGTGTGGACATTTTTACAGTATTCGCAATTACCGTGATCCCGGTTGTATCATTTCGGTTCCCAAGGTCGGAAAA
Organism: Thysanoteuthis rhombus; assembly: GCA_963457665.1. NCBI lineage: Eukaryota > Metazoa > Mollusca > Cephalopoda > Oegopsida > Thysanoteuthidae > Thysanoteuthis > Thysanoteuthis major. Next base: position 73,542,160 of record OY735200.1, read on the forward strand.
GACGAGAAGACGAGCGTAAAATTAACGAAAATACTCTATATTCTTGATGACACTTCAACATTAGATTGGTCTGTCACCAGTGAGACTCAAAATCCAACGTTTCCATTTGTCATAGGAAAACAGTGACTGGGGAGACGAAACTCCTTTGAAGAGATAGTAACATATATTCCTGAAATGAAGCTTCTCCGTAGTATCAGAAACTTACTTTCCTACAATGAAATTGAGCAGTTGGTTCACTCTATTATCTATTATTACAAGTCGATTAGACTACTGTAATTCGCTTTTCTTCGCTTTGAATAAATCGCTAATCAACAAATTACAAAATAATCAAAGTGCTGCCGTTCGGTTTGTTTTTGAAACGAAGGAAACATGATTCAATTAGGACTGACATTATCAGTCTACATTGGCTTAGGATCGAAGAATGAGTTGTGTCCAAAATTTGAATTACAATATTTAAATGTCTGCATGGAATCTGTCCTTATGAATTCCGTGCTCTGAATAACATCCGGGGTTTAGATGATTTGAATTTAGAACTTGTCTTCCTGAACACAACTCACGGGCGAAGGTGTTTTAGCTATGTAGCACACGGGCTTTGGAATCAGCCACTCTATAATATTAGCAACAGGCACATTTTGGGAAGTTTGAAATAAAGAAATTAAAACTCTTTTTTTTTTTTTCGAGATTTTCATAATTATATGAACTTAGAAAATAGATGCACTTGGAATTGTGGTTTCTCTCCGTGTTTTGTAACTGACTTCAACTCTTCTTTAACAGACGTTACATTTATTTTATTGCAATAATTACTTGGTTTTCAAGCGCTTTTATCCAGTTGGGTCTTGGGTATTCAGATGTACGAGAAAGGGCACTTTCAACAGATGCATATTATTATTATTATTATTATTATTATTATTATTATTATTATTACTATTATTGAAATCTCACACCAGTTGCCTGGTGGTTACCGCTGGAGGTTGAATGACAGTGAGTCTCGTCAAGTCTCAAGCCCTCCTCTCCACATTCTCATAGACCACAGCAATACTGTTGTTTACAGGTTCACACCAGTTGCCCGGTGGTTATTGCTGAAGGCTGAGTGACAGTAAGTCTCCTCAGGTCTTTAGCCCACATCTCTTCTCTCCCTCACCAATCATGCCAGTGCTGTGGTTCACATCTCCGCTTCCATTTTCTGTCGCAGTCCTTATATTTCTAGCACTTTCCTCAGTATCCGTGCGGTTCCTAGCAGTGCTGTGGTCTGTACAGTCACAATCCTTCCTTTTATCCCGAGCTCCTCCAGTCTCGCCCTCAGTGTCTTTGGGACTGTTCCTAGAGCGCCTTTTATTACTGGTACTACACTGACTTTTTGCTTTTTCACATCAGTTGCCTGATGGTCACAGCTAGAGACTATGGTCGCAAGTCTCCTCAAATCTCCTGTCCTCCTTTTCACTCTCTTACAGTCCACACCAGTGCAGTGGTTTACAGTTTCACATCAGTTATCCCGTGGTTATCACTGAGGGCTGAGTGACAGTAAGTCTCCTCAGGTCTCCAGGCCTCCTCTCATATCTTTCCGACCTATCACACCAGCACATTGGTTTGTACAGCCTCCACCATCCTTTTCTGGCTATAAGGCCATTGATAACAGCCGGGGTCGTAGATCTCATATATCTGATTCTCTGCTCAGAAGTCGTGCATCATCATCATCATTATTATCATCATCATCATCATCATCGTCATTATTATTATTATCATTATCATCATTATTATTATCATCATTATTATTATAATTATTATCATCATCATTATTATTATCATTATCATCATCGTTATTATTATTATTATTATTATTATTATTATTATTATTATTACCACCAACATAACCACCAACACCACCCTCACCATCACCACCACCATCATCTGATAATGATATAATAGTTTAAAGATATTACACCCAAAATTCCCAATTGGATTCCCATGTCCAATGTATCTGGTTGTAAATCTACTTGCTTTCGACTGTTGGCTGGTTTGAGTAACCTCAAATATATCCTGTTAAGTAGCTTTTTCGTGGAGATTCAATAAGCGTGACACTCCACACAAGATAAAAAAAGGCCTTTTTTTTTTGCTGGAAGCGTTTTTCGAACGTAACATTCTAGTTGTCCAGAGATACGAGAATGTTATGTAGAGTCATTAAAGGAATTCTGCTCCTGGGCGACGAGAAAATCCTTTTCTTTTTCCAAAAGAGATTTCGTTACCTAAGTATTCTGCGACTCACAGCCAGGGAAAACAAAATGAAACACGAAATAAGACTAGAACCATCCAAATGATCCATCAGCCAAAGAAAGTAGAGAAAATCACATTACGTGATGAGGAGGACGAGATCGACAGGCCGAAATCACACGAAATTAACATTAGAATGGGTCTTGTTGGCTATCATAACATCTCTGGTTAGTCACTCAATAGAAACAGTCACCTGACCAAAGCATTTTGGCTGTCTTGAGGATGATTAATAAAAAAAGATTGGAAAAGGGGATACCTTCAACTTCTTTCGCCTTTTATAGGATCACTAGAAAGTCAGAATTTTCAAAAACAAACAAACAAGCAAAACACACATGAATGCAGCCGGACATAAATAGGGACCAATTCAGCATGAACTTGGATGTTGAATTGAACCCCTGCACTAAAATTCGACTATATGGGAGAATTTTCTAAAACGCGAAAACGCCTTTTCTTGATATAATATGGAGTAAAATTTTAGATTTTCAACTATCTAGCTACAATGACACTACATGCACATATGATGCATACATACACACATACATGCAGTCAGCCAAACCAACTTGAAAATTGAAGAAAATTTATGTTGACAGTTTTGTCGACAGTTCTGGCTGACAGTTTCAAATAATTATCAAATATTCATGAATAATACAAAAATAAAAACTACACAAAGTAATAAGATACTGTTTTTATTTCTTTTTTCTGTTTTCATAAGTTAGCTTTCTGCTTTCATAACTTACCATGATAAGATTGGTTGGGAGCTATTCTCAGGCAGGGTTACAGTTTTCTTATCTAGTTGCTGTGACCAAAATTTGACCCTTGGGAACACACACCCATCAGCGACCCGAGAAACCAAATTCAACCCTGGGGACAGACACCACAGAATCCATATGCAATGCAATGTACAATAGCATAGGAACAATCTCACCAGAAGTCCAAGAAACCAGAAACAAACACACATATGCAACACGGCACACCTATCCACATACGCTACAACTGAAGAGGCCATTAAAAGTGATAACTGAAGAACTCAAGAGCAGAAATTGCACGAACAGCTTTGGGAAAAGAAGGGAACAAGTCTGACTGCTCCAGGATTAAACTTCACTTCTACTTCAATTTCGAATGAAAATGATTTCTATATATCTAGTGAACAAAAATTATATATATATATATATATATATATATATATATATATATATATATATATATATATATATATATATATATATATATATATATATATATTTTAGTATAAATGTATCTATTTATCAGGATGAATAAGTGCTTGCGTTTTTCTAACAATAATTATTGCAAATATGTAAGACTTTTCAGCTTGACTGAATCGGTAAGAGAACCACCTGCCGATCACTATGGTCTTGAGTTCTAATCGCAGTAAGGAAATGCTCAGTTCATGAATATATTCTTCCATCAGAATGAAATAAACCTTTGCGTATTTTTTAGCTAAGTTTTTTTTGTAAATTACTAGGTCTTATCAGTTCGGCTCAGTCGATAGGTGAATTACCTGCAAATGTTGATTTTTTTTTATGTAGGTTTGTTTAACGTGACAGGACAGACAAATAGTTTAATCCCCCAAATTCGGTGTGGATTGTCATCGCTCTTGTTGTAGTTATTACGATAGAGAAACCAAGTCAAATCCAAAAACATTTGTTGAGGATTGTTCTTGTTCTCATGGTAGAAAAGAGTCAACTCCAGATTTAGGAGAAAAAAGAGAGACTCACCATCATAGTCAATAATTAAACAACCGTAGCATCAAAATTAAGTTTCATATAAAAAAAATTCCATCCGAGAATATGATCAGAACAAATTTTATTTATGACATCACTGCAGTTTTCCAAAAGACGAAGACACCAATAGAATGAAAACATCGAGAAAAATCTAGATTCTGGAGAAAATAACTGTTATTAGTAAGCTATACCTGTTAAAACAAAGCCCCCATCCCCCAAAGTAAAAAAAAGGCTTCAATTGCCAGGTAACTGAGTAGATTTCATTTCCTCTGTATTAAAGATAATTCCGAATATCAAAAGTGACCAACAGAATCATCAAAGGGTCACATTTATAATGCGCATGTATGATTTTTTAAAAACTCGTTTAAATAAAACATTCCAATACACTGATTCTTTAAATTTTTTTCACTGCACAAATTATTGCCCCGATTCTTCAATTTTCGCCGGGAGATCTTTTTCCATCACACCTTGATGGATTTATGGCGTTGAAACTTGTGAAAAGTAACTTATTTTTCTAATTTCCTTATCAGCATAATTCCAGATGAATACGTAAATTGTATAGAACTACCATTAGATGTGGTCGTTCATATTTGAAGAATCCTCAGTAAGCCTTTCAGTCATCAGTTACCACACTGTATTCATCTGATTTTATATTTTACATTAAAATAAAACTAAAACAAACAAATAATGGCTTTATTTTTCATTATTGTGTTTAGCCAAAAGATTGCCCCAAACTGCATCTTTAGATTTAGATTAACCTAATTTGGACAAAGATAAAAATCTAGCCAATTTCAACCATTTGAGATTACTTATATGAAGAGGAACCATATCAAAATGTCTGCATGATGCATCTCGGCAAAGATAGCTATTGTACGGAAATAAACCTTTCGATCGTAAAAAATGATTAATTTCTAGTGCATAGTAATCGATTAACCCATTAACTGTATATGACTTGAATTTCAGTCATTGCAGTTCATTGGTGGAACTGCAATTGACTGCAACTTTCATCAACCGAACAATGAACCTCTTCACTTGAAGTTACAGACTTCTATTTCTGCTCTATTGTGTTTACTTCACCACTGACTTCAGGCGAAAGGGTCAATAGTTTATAGGAAAAACTTATCATACGCCAATCTGTATATAATAAAAATTACCTCTGTCTGATTGAGCATTGTTGTACAGTGATACTCTTACTTTCATTTTACTGTCATTACTATTCAGAATTTTCCGATGTTCTTGAAATTAGGATTTTATAAGAATCATTTCTTGCCCAAACTGCCATCACTGTACTTGCTCTTCAGAGAGATGTAAGGTCGTCTTTCTCAACAGTCTATAAGAGGCAGAGTGAATCGGGTTAGGGTGAATCAGGTCAGAGTGAATCGGGTCAGAGTGAATCGGGTCACAGTTGATCGCTTCTGGAACCTAGCCACTTCTATTCTTTTAATTAAGAATGACCTTGTCAATTCATTTAATGTAGTTTACTAGGAAACTATAAGAGCATCCAGTTTGACGTTTGTATAATTACTTTCTCTTTTCTCAAACTTCTTTTGAGACTATACGAATGTGATTTTGGGTTGAGAGTTCCCTTTAGTGTGCCTAAGTTTTGCCGAGGAAAACTTGAGAGATTTTTATGATCACTTTTCGTAAATGAAAGCGCACATCCTATCAATAATGTAATAAAAATTCAATTTTCCTTTCAACCAAGCATGGGAGGATTTTATAATTTCTTGCAGAACAATCAAAACAGATAGTATCAGGTACTACTGAAATACCTTCTGCGTATGGGGTGTACTCATTTTTGGACAGCGACATGTTCATATACTGGGCTGTTGACTTTCGATGCCGAAATGTTTTCTTATAAATGATACCTGATAATATCCGTTTTGATAGTGTAATATCCCATCAGAAATGATAAAATCCTGCTCTCTTTGGTTTACAAGAAAATATGGTATGGGTGTACTCATTTGTGGGTGATATTTTATTCTCTGATGAGCAGGGAAAAAAGACTTAAGAATTAATTGCTAGGTCACTGTTCAAGAGTACTACGTATATCAGGTCGAGAATGGATGCCAGTTATTTTTCTGTCCGTCTATTTATGCCTGTAGTTAGTGTCCTCATGTGAGCTTAAGAGTAGTTATTGAAGGCGGTACGTAAAACTGTAGAATCTACTTCAGCTCGTATCTTGAGTGCTACTGGAGGTGGAATTGGGAAATATAAGTAGAAGTGCTCAGTTGTTATGGTGAATGATATGTATGTGTATGTTATGGTGTATAGTATCAGGAACTGGATAATAGCCTGTTTAGTGTTCTTCATACGTCGGAGTGATTGCCCGCTGACACTTTTACATGTCAGCTAAGCAAGCAGAGAGTCAAGATAACATATTGACCTGAACTATTCGCAACTAAGTTCAACTGCACCGTTTTATTGTCAAATCAGAGTAGTCACAAATGACCTGGAAACCCCTAGTTTACTGAAGAGCGACCGGTTCAATGATAACTATTGAGAGCGAGGGTAGCGAAGTGTCCCTTGATGTAACCATTACTCAAGTCCTATAAGGTGTCGATCAAACACTTAGATCCAGTATGTACTGGTCGATGATAAATAAGGTTACTGTCTATAGTAACATTCAAAGAGTTTTCCGAACGAATGAGATTCTTCTTATTGTTTGTGTTCTCAGTACGACGTGTCGACCAATCCATCGTACAGCTTTCATTAGATGTACTTTTCGAATATGATAGTGGTAAACTAGGCTAAAGGTACGTCAAACAAGTCGATGTGGCTTCCACTATTCAACAGGGACAAATTATGGAAATCCAGACCTAGCATGGGAAGGAAAGGAAAACACCCGACTCTTACATTATGAGCGTTGTTATCACTGGAGAAAAGGATTTCTATTTACCATATTCGACTTGTACACCCGAAGAAGGGTGTTGAATGAGTTGGCCAAAATGTTAGTGTTAATAACATAAAACATTGCGGGAAATACTCTTTATATGTATATATATATATATATATATATATATATATATATATATATAGATAGATAGATAGATAGATAGATAGTTCATAATTTGTATTCTCAATTTGTAAAAAGGCAAAGATAAATAAAAATTTAAAATATTGCATTTTGCAGAGGAGAGCGGTAGGCATGAAAAGTTAACATTTACCGGGTATGTATCTTTGTGTGCCACACACACACACACACACACACACACATATAGATTGTGTGTGTGTGTGTGTGTGTGTGTGTGAGCACATACAACGAATTTGTTCAACAGTTTATCGTTCATTTTTCTGAAATCAAAACATCCTTCTCGTGTATTTAGCAATGCACCATTTTCTCCAAGAGGAATCAGTGTGTCTTATTTTCAGAAGTGATTTTTAGAATAGAGGGGATGAAATATGTAACGGTCCCCCCTAATTGAAAGCAGCTAAATAATGATTGTTTCTGCGAAATGTACGCCCCAATAACACCATGACAGTATTTTGTTAAGGGGAAACTTCAATAAAAAAGTGAATAGAGTATCTATCGTTCAATAATGCATAGATTTAGCTTTTTTTTTAGATACTGGCAAGAGCATGTCATATTTGAATATCATTTTGTTTGACTGATTTATGAGAAATCTCTCCAGACAGTTGATTTATATACAGAATCAGGTATGTTATTGTTCAGAGGAAGAGTGGAAAAATATCTTCAGAATCTATCAGCAAAAGAGTAGCTACTTATCCATGATTGAAGATAGTGTCTGACATCCTTTTCCGTCTTCACTGTCCTCAACAACTGACCTTTTAACTCTTCTGACAAGCCCTTACTACTGATTTTGTCGTGTCTTTCCTTAATTGACCATCTTGGTCTGCATTACGATTGACCAATTCCAAAGTTGACATCAATTCCTAGTCCATGACAGCTTCTTCAAATGGGGTCGTCTGCCAAGACCTACCTTTCGTCCTTGAGAGGAGTGATGGTCTCATTATCGCACCATCGCCTCTGGTTCGTGGCTCACCCTGGGTCAATAATTCTGGTACACGGCGACAATTATTACACTGTCATCAGTCCCCACCCACGGAACATCCCACATCAATCTGTCATTCTTTCCCATGTTGTGTTAGGATTGAAGGACAAAGTCTTAGTGATGTGGTCGAAGCATCGCCAGGAACGGGAGCTGAGTTGATAAAACGAAATGAAGCAAGAAAAACGCGGGTGCTATAAAAGTAGGAACCGCAGCATTTCCCTAATAGAAGCTAGGTATTCATTTTCTATTGGTAATTCTCCTGTTTGTCCGGTATTGGAGGCAATCTTATACTTTCTCTAGAGATAAATGGGTCGGTCAGTTATTGGTCGCCTTCCGAGACGGAAAGGAAGAACTTGTAGCAGCGAAGGATATGCAGAGAGTGGTTTATGCACGGATGTTGGTATTCAAGCATGCGATCCAAGAAACAGGGGTCGAACCACTACTTGCCGTGTTTGCTTTCTAAGCAATTTTTTTTCGGGTGAAGACTTAGCCTTTTACTCTTCAGGTTCCAATGCCGGTCTTCCGTCTCAGAAATTCAGGTTGCTCATCACGGCTAACAACAAGAGTTTGTGCAGCAACTGGTTTTGCCTGCTATTGGGGGCAAAAAAACATCTCCTTTCATGTAAATTGCTTATTTTTCGGGGTGGGATTAAATGCAGTATGGGTCATGATCAATCATCCACCAGCAAAAATTAATCAATGTCCCACCGCTATCCGAGGGGGTGCCAAATTAGGAATTTAATTCTATCCCCCCCCCCAATCTCCAGGCATACAGTGTGCTAATAATCTCAAAGGTAGACCTACTCACTTAGGTTGGACCACACTTTCTTTTATGTCGTTCGGCCAAACACCTCTTTTTAGGTGTTAAAGAGATGCTTCCTGGCCTTATAGTGATTAATATCAGGTGGCCTGCAAATATGTTTTCCTAAATGGAAAATCTGCTAAAAGTCAGAGAATCTTCCTGATAGCAAAACAGACACTTAGTTTTCAAAAAGTACCCTTCAACTCTAACGAACTTAAAGTACAAACTAGTTTCTCCTTTGGTAAATTTCATTTGTATTGTAAAATCCTAGGTGCAACATATCTTCATATAAAATACGGCAGTGTTACACTATCACAAATATATGATATAAGAGTATTTGAACAATGTTCATCTTGTAAGGTATTTTGGAAGTAATATTTCGGAACACTAAGTAAAAACCTTGCAATCAAACTGGATATATCAAGAAAGGTTACATAGTATCATTCATTTATTCGACAGATCATTGAAATGTGATTGTATGATTCGAAAAAAAATCAACGAATTTTCTATAAACTCTAAAATATCTAAATCTAAATGCATCATTTTTCGCTTATGGTAATCTTAATATGTCCGATAAGGATATTTTTCAAGATTAAAATTCAGCATATTCTATAAATACCAAGAGAATTGATTAAGTGGAAAATAAAACATGTCTAGTTAGTCACCGGAGAAAAAACAAACGATGTCTTTTGGCAGCATACCGTGTTGGAAGTGATTAATTGATAAATTATTTTTCTCGCTTTTTGTTGGACAGTGATCACTAAAGAAGTCCGAATTTAAAAAAAAAAAAGAGCGTGGACGCCTGGGACGTTAAACTCATTATAAAATGCATAAACTCAGGTAACAGGTTGGATCCTCTACTAAAAACCTATAGAGAGGAGGAAAAACAAAAAAAGAACAAAATGTTTTTTAGACATGATAAATAGTAAAAATTTAAATTTTCAGCCCTCTTGCATCCATTGGTCCGGCCCACACGCACAATATATGCATGGATAGCCGCCATTAAGATCGAGTTAAAAACTGAAGAAGCCTATGTTGAGAACTTTGGTGACAGTTGTGGTTTACGGTTTCCAATCATTGGATATGTAGCAACAAATTAGTGCCAATACAACGTCAACGTCATAATTCCATTTGCAGAAAATCAATCCCTGTTATTGACGAGCAGCTCTAGAGCCAAATGTGAGCGGACACCAAATCGGCTTCACGGCAGATGGCCTCAGGGAGTAATTAATTCTCTGCTTAAAGGATTCATTGTTGAATGTCAAGCACAAAAGAACCAGCTATTCAAACACATGAGGATTCCAGCTCACAATAGCGCGAACAGAACTTGTCGAAATTTGCAAGAGCTGGCAAATGAGACCCGTGTAAAGAAAAAAATATCAATTAAGTGACCAAAAAATTAAAAAGATGTATATCAATTACCGACTTAAAATGATCAAGAAGAATGGTAAAAAGGCCACAAACGTAAGAAAGCATCTAGAAAAACCAAAGATTATATCATTACAGGATCTGAAGACTGGAGTTTCAGATACTTCAATGAAAAAGAGTTTCAGCATATTATCAAAACTGCACACATTTCTTCACAGCTCTCATCTGAAATACCCCAGCACATAATGCGACTGGAAAATTCTTCATTGCAAAAACAACTGCCGTTTAGAACGCTTGTAAAATATTACGAAGACATACGAAAAACAAACATCACCGTAGACAAATTAACTCCAATGTGAGATGCGAAATAAAGCCTGGTTCAGGTCTCTGATGACCAAAATATATGGGGCCTAGGAGGCACTCTGCAAATTCCGAGAATTCAAAAAGAATAAAGATAATGATTAAGTTATTTAAATTATTAAATGTGAGTAGAAGATTATTAGATTTTAATAAAAAGTTATTAAAGGTTGGTAAAAAATTATTGAATGTTAGTTAAAGGTATTACATGATAATAAAAGTTATTGAATGTTCGTAAAATGTTATTAAAAGTTGGTGAAATGTTAATATATGTTAAAAAAAGAGTTATTAAATGTCAGTAAAAATTTATTGGATACAGTTTTACGGTCTTTCATTCTTATAATTTGAATTAATATAAATCATTATCTAAAACTTTTTTGACTACTCCTACCTACATTGTAATTTATTATTTACTTTTTATCGCAAGTTTTGATGGTAAGAAGTTATCAAATGTTGGTAAAAAGTTATTGAATATTAGTAAAAGGTTATTACATATTGATAAACATTATTAAACGTTAATAAAATACATTTGAATATCAGTAGAAGATTATTAAAAATAAGTGAAAAGTTATTAAAGGTTGATAGAAGGTTATTAAATGTTAGTAAAAAGTTATTATATGTTAGTAAAATGTCATTATATGTTAATAACAAGTTATCAAGTGTTAATAAAAAGTTATTAAATGTAAGTAAAAAGTTATCAAATGTCAGTAAAAGTTATTAAATGTTGGTAAAAATAATGACGGTAAAGACAAAGTGAAAAGCAAAGGAAAGCTATAGAAGTGGTTAATATGGTTGAAACCTTTCGTGAAACTTTTGATTGACTCAATAGAACGGCAGTAAATTTTTCACAATCTGTAATTTGAGAAAGGTAAAACCAAAGTGTACGTACTGAAGATATGCAACATAGACACTTCGAGTTGAATTCGAACTGGGCATATACCAAATACCAAATTCAATGTAGTGAGTTCGATCCCCACTATGTCTCCCGCTAATGTTGCTCAGTGCCAGACTAATTTAAGCTTACTAACTAATCATAGGCTTTGTCTATAAGTTTGAGAAGAGTCATTAGGATACCAAGTTTTGTTCGGCCATTCTAAACTCTTCTTCCCATCTTCGATGTTGACACGACGTTACAGCCGATTCATTCTATGACCCTCCTCAGATGTAAAACGTAATATCTGTAGCGAAAGAGAGTCTCTCCTATCGGCCTCTTTCTCTGGTAGTTTAAAGCAAAAAATAGATGAAAAATAATAATATCAAGCAGAAATCTGTACCACTAGAGAAAGGGAACGATAGGAGAATACTCTTTTCTTGTGGATATCATAGTTTACACGTGGAGAAAGCTGTAAAATGAAGATGGGAAGAAGAATTTAGATTGTTCGAACAAAAGTTGGAATAACCTTAGGCAGTTTCACCGGTTAGAATTCCTTGACTGCCAAAAGCAACGGGTTTTTTTTCCTGTAAACATAAAAGCAGGAACACATTGACTACCACGTCTCGTGAGCTCACGCAATCTCGCGAGGCCTCGAAACCACCATCAACCTGTGTCACGTCACGTGATTCTACATGTGCGCCAGAAGTTCTTCCACATCTAGATTAGAGAGCATACAACGTCACACTTACACGCGTTCATCGAATGAGTGTAGAAATAGAAAAGGTGAAGTCACAAAAGCAGACCAGCAAGTACCCTTGATATCATATGACTCGCTACCTTTACAGCTGCCTGTCATCCGGCAATTCAAATAAGCATTGAACTGGGTTGCACTCTACAAATGCTCAGATGAGCTCACATGAGTTCACGTAACTAGGTAGCAATGTGTTACCACCGTTGATGTATACAAATAAAAAAGTTAGAAATAAACGGCCCAAGTGGTTGTTTTGAAGATGTTTTTAGCTTTTATTTCTACTGAAAAGGTTTGGATTTAAACCAATTCACACATCGACTTACTGATGTTTGTCAGCTCACAGTCGAGTTCATTTGGGAATGCAAATTCGTATATACACATACATTTCAATATATTTTCCATATTAGCACTGAATATTTCCCAGAAATTTTGATATCATACGGGTTTTTGAAAACTTTCTCCGTCTTTTTTCCCTGGGAAGGGATGTAATGTACACCCCAACTTTTTAAAAACATTTAGATAACCTGGAATATCAATTTTCAAATTGCTTCTCTCGCCCCATCTGTCCCTCTCTCTATATTCATATGTAATCAAACGAGTGGTAAACATTCGAGAAAAATGGAGGCGTACTTTGCACAGATAAAGAAAGAATTTCTTTCAAAAATAGACACATCCATCATATTTTAATTCTGTTCAACATCTACCGAGATTCTGAATCTTGCATTAGTTAGTTCGGATGGTTGTTCAGTTAGCCTCCCATGATAGTGAATGGTTCGAATTTCACAGTTGTTGAAGATTTCGTTACAAAGTAAATTGTCTACGGCAGGGGTGTTAAACTCATTTACTATATCGAGCAAAATATAATTTGAGTACAGGGTATTCAGCCCAGATAACATAGCTACAAGCCCCCCCCCCCCTTTTAGCGCAATTCATCATAGTGCGATTCGTGGCATAATGCGGGCAGATTGTGAACCCCAACATTCTTTACGTATGTTGTTGCCCTTTATCAAAAAAGGCGCAAATTAAAAAAAAAATTGTAAAAAGACGTGCTTAATATGACCGAAATATTAAATTTCTCTAATTTATATTTAGTTTTTGATAACAAATGACACCCATCGCCAATGAAACTACTCAATTACGTATAAAATATTGATTAGTTTCTATAACATCTATATCTTAAAATGAAAAAGATTTAGGAGAACGTCCGTTATGAAAATCAATTTATTCCATCACATAGAAATGAACTTATTTGTTTTCGAGATTTTAGTTTATACTCGAAAAAACAAACTATAGAAAAGCATTTAATTTCTTTGTGCAAAATGTACTCCTATTTAAAGAACCTATTGATATTCAGCTAATTAATGAAATTTAATAAAACTTCCAGTATTCATCCATTGATTTATCCGTTTAAATTTGAAAAGAAAGTTACATTGTAAAAAAAAATAGTGAGAATATTTTTTGTTCAATTTAATGACATCTTGATGAATATCAAACGATTAGCAAAGAGGTGTTTACACGAAAAGAACAAAATACACACAAAATTTTTCCCTCAGTAATTAACTGGTCAGAAGGAGGAAGTAAATTAATTAAAACGAAAATCCGACGCCTGGTGACCAAAGATAGGAAACATTCACTCGTACACTTAAATCAGAAAGAATTTAGAGGCGTTAAGAATGAAACAGTGCCTTCATTCGAAGGGAGTTGAGACTTATGGTAATAGATTTTTGTGTTTCATTTCATTAGGCCATTTAAAAAAATTGTCATCACGCGTGCATACACACATGCATGCGTGAGAAAACACGTATTCTTGGTTAAAACATTCATTTGTTAAGTATACGAATGTATGTCATGTGTATTCAAATACATTTCAAAGTACAACTGATGTTAAAAACTGGGACCTAGAATCCCTGTATCTTCCGATGAGCATATAGAATTGTACATTCACTGACGATACTACAAAGAATAAACAACGAGAGAGAACAGAAATAAAAGGAAGTGAAAATTCAGATAAAAACATAAAAGCAGATTGATGAATACACGCACTTGCGTGTGTCGACACCTGGGACTCAAATATATATTCAGACACAAATAAACACGGATTTATCTTATTTTCATGCTGGCGCGAAGGCCTCACAAACAGAATCAAATGTTTATTTACCTTTATCAATTAGTCTTACATCCTATACTACTGCTACTTGATACTTGCTCCCTCGTGATATAGACTAGTTCATCAAAGTTTGGCACCAAAAGCTCAGCCGTAGCCAGTTTCAGTATTGAATTGAGATGCATATCAGTACGCTGAGATCGAAGTCGAGATTTAGTCAACACAGAAAATAATAGATATTCGGCAATGAATGCTGTAGATTCTACAGAACTTCATTCCTGAAGACTCTTTATTGATTATGAGTAATATTTTCTTAGCTCAGTCATTTTGAAACTTTATTTACTCAATTTATTGAGTTCAGAGCAGTTAATGTCAGTTTGCGTTCAAGAACTTTTTTCTGAACTTAGTTTTCTGTAACGTTTTCAATACTCCAGCCAAAACTTAGCAACAAGAAAATGTTTGGAAAATAGTGCAATCTACCCTGATTAACAGGAAGGAAGCAGTAAGATGCAGTTCTTAGTCATGCAAATAGATATGCAATACCAATAATAAGCGAACATACTGACTGGAAAACTCCATTAGGCAGCAAGTCATGTTGGGGTGAACAATTACAAAATTAAAAGAAGGAGGGATCAATGAATGAATTCCTACTTCACTCCGAATTTAAAGAAAAAACAACCAAGCATGAATGCTACTGGACACTAAGGGATCAATTTAGCATAAACTTACATCGCAAATTAAATTCCGTTTCCACTAAATCTCTATTTTCGAGAAACAAAAAAAATATTTTTTCTTGACACACTAAGGAGTAAATGTTAAAAATTTCAACCCTCTAACTCCGTTTGCGCAGCCAGTTCATATGCTGATAGTTTTGGTGGTGTTTCAAGTTACTGGTTCTAAAAGAAAAGGAAATTCATTGGAACTCATGAAAAAATTCACCTACCCTTTTCCCCACGTTAACAAAACATCTTGTTTTCGACATGACAGGAGAAGATGATTTGAAGCCACTGAATTTGCCTGATTTCAACATCAGTTCATGCAGTGAGAAAGAAGAAAAGAACATCTTAAAAGAGGGTCCAGCACGAGAAGCATGTGAGTAATGGCTAAAAATTCGATACATCAGTAGAAAGAATAAATGCATCATTTTCCTAAACTAAAAGAAACAATAAGTGAGGCACCCCTGCCCATAGTCAAACTCCAACCCAACTGAAGATGATTACTTCAAATTTTGTATCAAACAAATTCTCTTCAGTATAAATCTTTTCCTAAATTCGAATAGAATAAGCCCTTGCGTATTTGTAAAACGAATTTTCCGCCGATAAGTAAGATTTGTCGCTTTGGATTAGTTGGTAAGAGAGCCGCCAACTGATCACTTGGTCATGATTTCAGATCACGGTAGATTAATGGTAATTTCATAAATATCTTTATTTATTAGAGTGGAATAAGCTCCGGTGTATTGGTAACATTGCTTTTTGCGTGGCATGTAAGACTCGTCAGTTTGGCTCAGTCAGTACAAAATCCTTTGGTCGAGATTTCAAAAGACGGTAGGAAAATGCTAATTTTATACATTGGAACATATACGGAATAGATAAGCGGTGAAGAGTTTACTCCACTAAATCAGATGAGGATTGTTGTTGTTGCTGTTTCGGTGAACAAACAAAGTCAACCCAGCCGCGAGTTCGACTGGGGTTTGACAAGAACGTGATATTGACAAAGGCTAATAAGAATGATTTAAAGCCACGGGAATTAAATAACTACAACTTGGTGAGGCCACTTGACCAAAAATTCTAAGCCAATACATTTTGTGGTAAAAGCATATAATTTGGTGCACTTATAGTTAAACGCATTCCAAAAGAATTTGAATATTGAGCCATCGTGAATTTTCAATATGACGCCCATGGCAGCCATTTTAGAAATGGCTTCCATCGACAACTGTTGTCTGCTCACCTATTGATGTATGATATTGAGGACATATTTACTTGAATCTGTTTATCACACAGTTCTTTGAAATTGCCATTCGGATAATACGTACAAGTCATCGAAAATTCAAGAAGGCAGCCATGACTGGCATGAAAATTGTAATTGCAATATAGTTGTATAGACTAGTCTAATAAGACTGATATTAGTGTTAAATTATACACTTTCTATAATGCAGAATTCGAATTTCGAATTTAAGAATTGCCCAGAAGAATCCCTCTATTTCAAATTTAAGATTCAAAATAAGTGAAAGCAATAACTGCTCCAAGTTAGGGCCTTTCTCAGAAAAGTTTATTCAGCCCCCCTACTTCAGAGAAAAAAGGGGCTGTGCAGTATAAGGCAACTTTTTTTGCAGGTTCACTGCCTAAAAGACTCCTTTCAGTTGCTATAGGCAAATTCATACCAGGATTAGCCAGGATTTGATTGGAAAGTCCAGAAAGGTTCATAGTATCCCACAGATGTCTTTGACCGGCCCTATCTACACGGTAAATGTAGTTCTGGTATTGTCACTTGCATCTGACCCCATTCATGGCCCCCTTGGTAAACTGCTCACTTAATATCCTTCAATAGGGAAGCCTTTGTTTAATGGATTGACAGCACGTTGTACCGCTTCACGAAAAGCTTCCTCCATGTTTGGTATATTCCTGTATATCTTCTGGCCCAGTCATGGAAAACATTAATAGACCTCTTGATCGTAGCGACTACCTCCTGTGGTATGTCATTCAGGACAGAAGATTCTTTCAATAGCTTAACATTGTATGTATTATCCAAATGGTGATTCTACGTGGTAAATGGAAATAACTACGTAAGATAAAAAATTCAACTAATTATCATTGGAAAGATAAGAAAGCAAATGTTGGCCATGTGTTCTAGAAAGAAATAGCAATAATCTCGGAAAATCTACCGACGAATGTCCTAAATTCAAGCCAACTATGCAAAAAGCCCCACCATCATCATCATCATCATCATCATCAGCAGCAGCAGCAGCCTTTTAGCATCCACCATTTGACATAGACCTCCTCCAAGATTCGCCATCTTATTTTCTGTCAGCCATAGTTATGCATAAGATTTCTGGGGGTTCGTGTTGTGATGTTCATCAGTTGTCTAACATTCTTTTAACGAGTCCAGATCATTGTCATATGATATTTTCTAATGGTCTCTATGATATCTCTGACACCTGTTTTTTCTGTGTTGTCCTGTGACGTTGAGCATGGATATCCCCGTCCGGTGTACGTTGCATGGTTCTCGGTTTGAGGGTTAACCTTTTGGTTAGGTTCCACGTCTCAGCTCCGACTATCAAGAGGATGAATTATTTGTTTAATCTTTAGGACTAATGGGATTTTTCTTTCTTGCTCAACCGAAAGTTTACCAACTTTAAGTGTTTTTTTTTTGCCTGATGTCTTCTTCTTTCGAGTATTTCACAGAGAATCTACGTAGATGTGGTAGTCTACATTCTTCAGGTTTGCATTTTCAAATTAATGGTTGGGAAAAAAAGGGGTGAAACATCAACTGCAAACCGATCGGTCATCTCAACAGCTTCACCGGCGAATGGCAATGTGGGAGCCAAGTGTACCTGCACTTGAAACCATCTTAAGCAAAATCATGGTTTTTTCGGACCGAAACTTTTCGGAACGAAACCTTACAAAGGACCTCGTTGCACCTCCTGCTTTTATTTACTCACTTGTAAGACTCCCCTCCTCACCAAAGAGAAAAAGAAAAAAAAAGAAAAGAAAAATAGCTTCACATATGTACAGAATACTATACTATGTACAGAATAAACAGGTATTTCTTACTAAGAACCATGGATGGAAAGGTCATATGACCCCAAAGTTTCCTTTTAAAACGAATAGTTTATAGAGATGCAGTATGCGTGTATTAGTGCCGAAGATTTTCACTCAGATCACAAACGTGTGCCAAAGAATAGGAGGAAGAAATCGGATAAGATCAGTTGTCCTTCGGCAAACTTCCGTCGTCAATCTTCCAAGCCGCTTTAGTTGGACAAAAGATTATGTCTGGATTGGGCAATAAATTTACTTCAACAGCGATTGTCCCTAAAGGTTAAGATTCAGTTTTGTAATACCCATATACACTCATTATCTTTCATCGCGTTTCCGTATTGTTCTTGAAGCTTTCATCGCTGCCTACTAATGACTTGTTTAGTCTTTTCTTGAGAGACATTGATTTTCTGTCTAGTGGAGAGGTTTGGTGGCAGTGTTCTTTCGATGAGTCTGTTTGATTTAAATTTTCTGCAAAGATCCCCAGTTGAGATATACGGAAGCATTATTAAACAAAATTTCACTCTTGAATATTCCCTTAGCTCTATTGAGTATATATGCCAAATTTGAGCCAAATTTGGTTGAGCTGAGTCAATGTTAAAAGGGTGACACTGTAACAAACAGATTCAGCAGTTTAATGACAAATGATAGAATAATAGAAAGTGTGTATGTACAGTTATCCTTTGCTATTCACAGGTTTTCCATAATTTTCGATAATTTGTGGTTCAATCTTTAATTTAATAGGGATTCTTGGGGGCGTTTTGGGGCGTGCCGCGTACAACGTAGAAAATACGCTGTAGTTTAGGAAATCATTAATGCATCATAATAATACTTGTGTTATCAATTTATTTATAAAGACTATGTAAATCCGATTGAAAACCTATCGTGGTTGAAAACTTCAACTTTTTCAATGTTTACACTCATGGACCGATTAGTCAAACGTGTTTTAGGCATCAATCTTCTTTCGAATTCACTGGACTGTAAACAAATTTATTTATATTTTTCGGTAGATGAAGTATCATAAATCATTTTTAACGATTTTTTTTTTCAATTTTATGCTTTACCTTCATCACAATATTTTATGACCGGATAAAAAAATATGAAAATGAATGTAAATAGTAGCAGAAAAAATAAAACATGTCAATTATCATAGCACTGGAGATTTATTAGATTTATAGTTTCCGTTAATTCTTCTTCTTCATCATCATCATCATCATTATCATCATCATCAGCCATAGACTTGCCCCAAGATTTGCCTGACTTCTCTATCATGGGCGTCGCAGAGTTAATACTTACTGAATTTTGTGTAGCTCGACACACCATCGTTTTGCAATAATTAAATATCTTCTTGGAAAGTTTAATTTTAAATATAATTCCATAAAGTTTGTTGCAAGAAAGAAAAAAAACTTTTGCAAAGGAGATTTCTGAGTAGAATAAGTCTGTTTTGACGTTTTTGACCCCCCCCCCCCAATAATTGATTCTACCATAATTAACGGACCCGTCATCAGAAAAAACTCAAGTCGAGTTTAAAAATTCTGAATTTCCTGTTTGCTTTTCTGTTTACATTTATTTATTCGTACATTCACTATTTGGAAATAGTTGAGTCATTCTTTATTGTTTATGCTACAACATTTATGGGTTTTAGGACCGAAAACTTTCGGGCACCGAAGTAAGCAAAAATTATTCGCAGGTTTTCGTATTCGTGACCTCCTGATGTCCCTAATCCCCGCGAATAGAAAGGGACAACTGTATATTGAACAGAAAGTTGGGGTTCAGTTTAGCAATGTAGTTACATTTTAAATAGAATCACCTGCCTAACACCTTTTGACATTCTTTTCTCAAAATATTTTACTTCGAAGCATTCCTCAAGGTCTATTGAGTATGCATACCAAACCTGAGCCAAATTTGGTTGAGCTGCGCCAATGTTAAACTTTGTGGGTATATCGGGGGAAGTGGTACAGTTGCAAATAGAGCCAACAGTTTTAGAATAAATAATAAAATGTTTATTGAAGAGAAAATAAGTTTTAGGTTTCTCATTTTAGTTACATGTGAATATAATCTCACTCCCTAAAACGCTTGAATTTTTTTCTCTAGAAAAACTACAAAGTCCAAGTTCTTTCCGTTGGTCCGCTGAGTATGCATCCTAAATTAGATTCAACTACAATAATGTTTAACCAATGTTTAGGAGAACAAAAAGGCAGAGTAGGTTCTATAAACAATATGGACACTATTTTCACCGGAACATCGATACCTGGGGAATTTTGAAGAAATATCAGCATAATAATCAGACGTTAACAAAATTTTACATACTTATTCATTAAAGGGGAAATTTAAAGAAAAATAATTCCTTGTATCAAATATCGGTGAAATGCATCTTTTTCCATACGATTCTTACCATTTTGATTATACATCTCATAATTGCTGTTTTCATTGATTTTACACATTTAACAAATAAATCCATCGAGATATTAATTATGTTTACTCTTTTTTAGAAAAAGTGCTCTGGAATCGTTCTGACTGGAAGTTTTACTTTGGGAATTATAAAACAGGAAAAATGAAGTAAAATATTTTTCTCCTCGGCAATTGTTTTTAGATTTATTCGATTAATTATAATTTAGGCTTTTGATCTGAGAAAAAAATTACTCAGTATCATTTATAAAAAGATTTCCCATCATTTTTATCGATTACACTCAGCTGGAGCAGCTCTTCGGCGCATTTCTAAAAAAGGTGAACATAATTAATATCTCAAGGGATTTACCTATTAGGTGTGTAAAAATCAATGAAAACATCAATGTATAAATGAAATAAATCATCAAAATAATGAAAGATTGGGTAAGAATCATTCTTTTTTTCCGATAATTGGAAGGAAACATCATCTATTTTAGAAATTCATCTTTTTAATAAATAGGTATCTAAAATTTTATCAAATTTGGTTGATATTCTGATATTTGCTAGATTTTTTAAATTTCTCAAACGTCGATTTTCCGGTGAAAAAAGCGTTCATATTGTTCGTGCCAACAAAAAGAGCAAGATGTGTTAAATAAACGGATAAATACGAAAATCGCTTTTGGTAAGAAGAATTCGGATAACGAGTGAAGAAGGCACCATTTGAGTTAATGACGACGACTTTGACAGATTCCATCATTTGTCAACGATGTGGGATATTTGATGCGATGGTGTCTATTGCCCTTTTTATCTTGATATAAGGTTCTCTGAGTGTTTATTGGAAGACTCATAGTTTGTGTCATTGATATATAGTCTTCTCAGAGTTCCAACTATGAATGTATCAGGATGCTGTTACAATGTACGATAGCGGGTCGTTTGGTACTTCTTGGACTACTTGCAACATTCAAAATCGATCTGGATGACGAAACAAAGAATAAAATATCGGGTTATATCTACGCTCAAGATCTAATAGCTTCCTTGAAGCATCGGGTATGAGAGAAGTAGATGGCCCCTTCAGCAAAAAGTAGAAAAAAAAAGTTTTCAAGTTGGTCTGGCTTGCTATTTATGTATGTATCGTACGCACAGGTCGCACCAAAGGAGCTAAAGAACGGAAAATTCAAACCTTTACTCCTAAATCTTAAAAAGAAGGGTCTACAACCAATGCGTCCCCCGATAGTCACCTATGGATCTGAAACATGGAACTTAACCAAAAGATTGACCCTCAGACTGAGAACCATGTTACGAGCAAAGGAGAGAATCATGCTCAACATTAAATGGAGAGACCGCAAAGTAGCACGGTATAGGAAAACAAGAATCAGGGATGTCATGGAATCCATTAGAAAAAAACAAACAAAAACTAATGATAAAGGGTAGGTCATGTTGCAAGAATGTCATAAAATCGATGGACATCACGACTCACAACATGGATCCCTAGAGATCATATGCAAAACTGTGACCGGCAAAATATAAGATGACGTAACGAACTAGACAAGTTTGGAAAGTATTGACTTCGTGACACCCATGATGATGATGTCTAGAAAGAAGTTATTATCTTTTCGAAAATTTCCCCTCCAAAAATAAGCTTTCAGTGATGGGTTCAATTTTTAATCCGAGTTTATGCTAAATTAGTCCGTTAGTTTTTGCCCGGTAGTATTCACACTTTTTTTTTTTACTTTCTTAAAGCTGACCTTTTAGTGATCAACACCCAACAATTGGCAAGAAAAGTAATTTATTCATCGATCAACCCCTTTTTCATTTTTAAAATTGATCACTCCCAACATGGTATGCTGCCAAAAAACTTTGGTCGTGTGGTAGTTTCTCTCGAGTGACTAACCAGACCCGTTGCAAGTGCAAATATGTCTTATGAATGATATCAATTAAGTGCCATTTCGCGCTCGATCCGGATTTTCAGTTATACTAATGCATTTTAACTTCTCTCAAATAATAACTTTTGCTATCTACAGAATGAACCCATCATTTTCTTTTCCCCTCATTTGTAACAACTGTAACTTGAATCACAGTCTCACTAAAACTGCAATTGTCCTTTGTAATACAATTACGTTACATGTTTTCGACTGGATAAATTATGGAACTCCGTGGCATTACCAACCAAACGGTATGGACACAGTACTACATATTGCTTTAAATTTCACATTACACAGTTGCAGTCTCCTTTATTCATCCATAGAAAGAAAGCTTGAAAGAAAAGATGAGTGTATAACAAAGAGAAATTAAAACAGAGAGAATGACAGAACGAAGGAACATTCAATTAAAAGTGAGCAGGAATAATGAACAATGTGTATACTTGATTGGGAAAATGTTAAGGGCCCTATAGATGGTCTTTAAATCAATGAAAACGTGGAAAGTATTAATTAATTTGGAACAAAAGTGTCGCTACACAATTTAGAGAGCTCTGCTCTACAATGATGTAACCCCTTCCCACATGCCCGTACTTACGGGCAAAACATCTAATTGTTGAGTACATTAGCGTATGACGAATGCTGTCTGTGTTAGAATATATTTTAAAGTACGACTGATAGTAAAAAATGGAACCTAGGTTCCCCGTATCTTTTGATGATCATATTGAATTGTGCATTCACTAACGATGTCACTAAGACTGACAAAAGAGAACAGGAAGAAAACAAAGTGCAAATCTAGAGAGAAACAGAAAAGTAGATTGATAAATATATATGGAAGAAAGGAATCTATTATACATACTGTTCATCAATTTTTTGTTCCCGGTGGAAACCCCCCCCCCGAAAAAAAACAAAAAACAAAAAACAACAAAGAAACCAAAACGAAACAAGAGACAATCGTTCGCTATCGGCGATTGTTGTCGTTGTTTTCTCTTTCTTGATTGGATTTACCTCGTTATTCCTCGACATATTTCAATAAAATTTTCTATGTAGGCCTGTGGTGAAAATCTATCAAGGGAATGATGAATTACGACTGATCCTATTGTTTTTTTTTAAACATTTTATAACCAGTTACGTTGTTTTTGTCTACGATTGGAAAAATATTTTCAAATCATGGCCGATTTTGCTGAAATTTAGCTAATGTGTTGGGAAGACTCAAGGAATTGAAAATTGGTGACTTACGGTCGATCCGATTGTTTGTTTACATTTTATCAACGGATAACCATTTTTCATCGTGCAAAAAATATTGAACTTTGGAACTCCTGAACCGATTAGAATAAAAATTGTTACACAGGCTCTTAAGCAACAAACTACTGAAAAATATATGTGTCGGTTTTCAGAATTTAATGATTCGAATAGAAAAAAAAACGGTTATCTCGGAGTTAACGATCCTAATAAACAACCAACTGCATCTCTCTCTCTCTCTCTCTCTCTCTCTCTCTCTCTCTCTCTTATCGTTCTCTGTCCGGAATCTTTATACTTTAATGATATTTCCATCTAAATTGGTGAACATTTCTCGCTTTTGAGCTTTTCATCTTCTCGTGTAATTATAATCGAGGAGAAATGTTGATAAAATCCACAATATTTTCTTACCAAAGTATTTTAGAAAAGGAGGTTTCAGTGATCAGTTTTTGATATGCTATTGCTACCAGGTAAGTAGTCACGTAAGTGTCCATCGACGTCTGGTGCATTCAAATAGATAGGAACGACACAAAGTATCCATACAAAAATAATATCAGAGCTAAAGACCAAAATTCTGAAGGTAGAAAATGAATCATACACATATGGTTATTTTGTAGGAATTTGCATACATATACCATTCATTAAATTGTATGTTATCACATAGAAAAAAAAAGTTGAAAGTAACACTGTGAATAGAAAAAAAAGCATCTTGGAACATCTACAGTTAGGAGAATCCAGATGTTATTATTAAACCCGTCAAAATAAGGCCCAAAAGAGGTAATAAAAAAGCTTCCCCGCCCCACAAATGGAAAAAAAATCCTAGAAAGAACAAATGCTGATTTTTAAGTCTGTAGATAAAACGGTATGGCCAGGAGAGATAAAACACATGAACACATGAAAAAACAATCAAACACACACACAAACAGATGCACATATAAAATGTTGAACCCTTCGCCACCTTTGATTGTTCAATAATGCAAACAATGATGATGTTTATGATGTTGATAATGATGGCAATGATGATGATTGTACAGTTTAATGAAATTCATCACCATTGGTTGTAAATCTTCGCTTGTTCCAAAAACAAGTGAATTAGTCCAGTTGGAACAAAATGAATTTCTTTAATCGGCTTGAAACGAAAGTTTTGTTTTTTGTGCCAATAGTTGCAACAAAATCTGCTGTTATTGTCAGAGAAATTAACGAATGTTACCCAATATGGCCGTTGAAGAATGTAAAAAAGTGTCTACGACTTATCCATTGCAAATCACCAGCGACGATTGTTGAGAGTCATTAATTTTTTTTGACGAATCGAAGCATTTTTTAAAATTATACTGAGTTGTTAAGGGGTTAAGAAATAGATCACTTTTCACAATGTCAAGGGCCACCGTCTGTTGCTCTGTCATGATGATAGACCTGTGCCACAGTCTAGGGGCGACCTTGAAGAAGATCATGTTGTGTATTTAGTTTGATATGAAAGGAATCATCAATTACGAATTCTTAATCGATAACCAGTCTCATTGCTGAAGTTTTCTGCCAGCAGCTTCAGTGTTTGAAAACAGCTTTTTAGAGAAAACACCCATGATTAGCGATCAAGAAAAGCTTTTTTCTTCATCACGATAATGCACGTTCACATGCTGCTCGAATAACCGAAAAACCCATTGAAGCATTCGTCTGGAAAAATGATTAATCCGCCATACTCTCGTGACCTCGCTCCAACTGACTTTTGTTTAGGTGTTTGCAAAAAACATTCTGATGAACAAAGACTCACATCAGCAGAAGTTGAAAATCAATTACTCTCATTTCAGGTCAAAGAATTTTTACAGATCTGATATTGAAAAAGATGCCGATGGAGAGAATAATGCTATCTAAAGCAAAGGGGAGTATAATAATGATGAACTGAATCTTTAATCACTATATTTAAAATGCTGAATAAATCAAAACATGAAATCTATGTGTTTGTGTACGTCTACATATATATATAGAGTTCATAATGTTTTAAACAATTTGTAAGAATACAAAGATGCAAAAAAGGAACAACGTTCCATTGTTGATAATATTTAATCACAGTGTTAAATATCTGTCGAAGCAAACAGAGCTATGAATGCATAAAGTGAGATTTATAAGGATATTCATCCAGTGTGTGTCAACAAATCGTGCCTAACGCACTTTTTAGTGATTTTTTGTTCTTGTAATTATGAAAAGAAAAAGGAATTATTGTTCCCATAATTGCAAGAACAAAATATATATTACCAGTTGCTGAAGAGTGCATTAGGTACGACGTGTTGATGTACACCGGGTAAATATCAATGTAAATCTTATAATATATGTATGGGTTATATTTATTTGAAAGAAGTTGGCTGCTAAAAGAATCAAACCTGAATCCAACAAGAGGCCTTCCATTCCTTTATAACATGATGATCTCTGCTGAGAGATATAGAGAGCAGATATGGACAGAAAATGAAAAAAATGAGTTTTGGGTATAAAGCAGTTATTCGGGCCCCCAACTGCCAATAGGCTATTAAGCTCAGGTGTTAAGAACGTTGTCACATTGAGACAGCTTCAAGTTGGACACAGGTTCGATTCCTGCTGCAGTACTTTCCCTAATTGTTTTTCTATTTATGATGGCCAACTAACATATTCATTGTCTAAACATAGTGGAATGCACAATCAGATGTATGAATATACTTCAGTTAGTTTCATGAAATCAAAAATTGTCGGAAATATAATTCCCAATTTTACATAGTTTTTGGATGTGATATATCCGATAGTATGATATCATATAAACTCTACATTTCTGGATTGACATTTTTTTATTTTTATTTAGAACAAAAAAACAAAAAAAAAACAAAAAAAAAACAAACAAAAAACAAAACAAAACAAGAAAACTCAACAAAATACAAAATTCGTATACTGCATATACTAAACCGAATTTTCAGCGAAGTGTGAACCCCGTCATTGAAATTATCCAGTCTCACGACCAACAAACCAAAGAAATTACATTGTCCATTATTAGAGTAGATAGTTTTACCATTACATTGGTATCACACATTTAGGCAAGATATTGACGCTCAGTTGAAACCGCGAATGTTTCCTCGAACTCTATCAAAATATTTTCCCTATCGCTTTCAGTGCAAAGGGGTAGCGACTAGCCCTAAGCATTCTACAGCATCAGTCAATGTATATTTTCTATCAATTTGTATTTATGTGAGCGTTGATGTTGTAGTAACATTTTACCTCTATCAATTTAATGATTGTTTATTTTGAGTGCCTTGCACTTGTGTGGCCATTCAACGCAAACTTACAGTTATAGATTTCATTACTTATTGATTTATGTACACATCAAGCTGGGTGGATACGGTCATTTTTAGAATTATACGTACGCGTACTTATATTGTATGCTCTTATATAATGTACCCACTTTGATCATAGATATAATTGTTGGAATACATAAAATATATGTTAGAGTAATGTGCTATTTATGGAAAATGATATAATTATTGATTGGTCTTTCAGTAGAAACTGTCACGCGACCAACGTTTCCGGCATCATGCCGTGTTAGGGATGAGCAATTAAAAATTGGAAAAAGTGGTAATCAATAAAAAAAAGTTGCGTCTTTTGCTTTTTGTTGGTTAATTATAAAAAGCAAAGCGTGAACACAAACTGAGGGACCAATTCTAGCATGAATTT
Organism: Thysanoteuthis rhombus; assembly: GCA_963457665.1. NCBI lineage: Eukaryota > Metazoa > Mollusca > Cephalopoda > Oegopsida > Thysanoteuthidae > Thysanoteuthis > Thysanoteuthis major. The sequence continues at coordinate 73,569,421 of OY735200.1, forward strand.
TAATTGAAATCTAGGTGTGTGTGTGTGTGTGTGTGTGTGAGAAACCCCCCCAAACCTAAACATTTTTTCTAATCGTGATAAAGAGTAAATATCAGAATGTTCAGCGTTCTAGTTCAACTCTTGAGTTTGAGTACATGCAATATATACATAACCAGCCAGACCTGTTTGAAAACTAGTGAAACGTATGTTGACAGTTCTACTACCAGTTTTGGTTAGTGGTTTCGAATAAAAGCACAAGCATATCGAAATATTTTGGTCGTTCTTCACAGGAATATGTAATCACGAAGCGATCATATTCAGTGCTTATATTTAGAATATTATTATTGATAAATTGGACTTATTTTTGGCTTCCATTTGTACTGTTGCATTGACCCGAGCTAATTAGAATTTTGTCTATTTTAAGAGTCACGTAGAAAATGTAATTTCACCCATCAAAGTCAAGTGTTGACAAAAAATAGCTTCTACCTTTCTGCATGTAGGCAATGGAAGTGAATATATCGTATGAAACCAAATATAAACAAGAATAAATTAAACCGAAAAAAGCATGATTGGCTTATCATGTTTAATTGTTCATTGTTATATGACCGTCAAGGTCAGACACTAAGGAAAATACCATATTTTGTAGTGTTAATAGCTGTTTGAAGACGACTATTACCACAAAAATGGATGAAACCAATGCAAAACTTAGCATGAATTTGTGTGGCCAAAGGGATAAGGTGTACCACAAAGCAATCAGAAATAGATCGATGGTCCCATAAATCTCGACGGTGATGGATTATGACTTATATGTTATAAAAAGCGAAAAGGAATCTGATCCTCCTACGCAATTAATTTTTGTTTTGGCAAATGAAAGGGAATTAGAATAATGGTCAAATACCCTCTTATCTGATTTGAATCACGAATTGTTGGCCCATTTTCAAACGTTTCCCAATATTCTCAAAATGGATATTGAAAGAAAAGAGCAGCTTAGAGGATGGTCATAGAACACACTGCAATATATGGCTGTTTACCAATTGTTCCCCAAGCAAGAGAAAAATAGATATTTTTCTTAGAAACCAATCATTTGAATATTCACTGATGGTAATTACTCCACTAAATGATACCTCTCATTATTTTTCACAGCTAGACTTACTTAAACAGGGGATTGCCCATAGCATTGTTCCTAGACATATTCTCTTTATCATTACTTTTAGCAACTGAGATTCATAAACAGATATTCATTTGATGCTGACTAAAAAATTCAAATAGATAAGTTAAGCACTCAATAAAAACTGTAACATGATCAATGTCTTTTGGCACCATACGGTGTTGGTGGTGATCACTGAGTTATTGTAAAAAAAGGGGTGATCAATGAACGGATTACTTCTCTCGCCTTTTCTTGGGGAGTGGTCACTGAAAATGGCTGATTTTTTTAAAAATCAAGCGTGAACAAACTAAGAGAATAATTCAGCATAAACTCGCATTGTAAATTGAACCTTTAGCAAGAACCTATTGGAAGGATTAAAAAAAACCCAACATTTTTTAGGTATGATAAATAGTAAATACTTAAATTTCAGCCCCTTAGCTCCATTGATACGGCTTGCATGCATGGTATAAACACACATAGATAGTCAGCCAGAGCATCCCCAAAACTGTAGAAAACTATATCAACAGTTGTGATGACAGTTTTGGTTGACGGTTTCTAATGGGAATGATATTGAACTCCGAGAATCATGAATAAATTAGATTTCTTAACGTACCACTCTCGATAAATATTCTTCAACATTGATTTTGAGAAATTCCGACACTTTGATACCAACTTAATTAACACGTAAACTTTGGCTTCTGATGAAATTTCCAACAAAAATTTCCGAATAAACATTATTACTGAAGCGAAGCAAAGATCTACTCACAGAACCGTTTTGGCAAGAGGGTCTGCACCATTCGCAGTTTCTTCCAACAAAGGTGTCATATACATTGTCGAATTGAGTTGAAATTCGGTACAGGGGGCTTTTGGACAAAGCCGCAGATTTTGGATACATCGGACTGTGAGAAGCACCATTACGCTGGCCAAAGACTTTAGACGGTCTTGCTTAGAAAACTGACCCCAACCGTTTAAGTGCAGAGACCCTAGAACTGTATGAACTTTTTAAAGTTTTTCCGTTTTTATTCACCGAATAAAAAAGACAAAGAAAAAAGTCAAGAGATGACACGTTATGACTCTATGAGTATCACATATTTTACAAGCATATAGAATTTACATTTACATCCTAAGTTAAAAATAATTCACATCAGAAATTCAACTTTGTCATATTAACATCCAACGACAACAATGGATATTCAAAGTGACCCTGCGGGTGTCACTAGGGCCTTTGCTCTTCGGCTGAAGATCACACAGGCAAGGGTCATTTGAGAGCAGAATTATGACAGCGGATAAATGTAGGGATTCTAGTCATTATAATAATTAGTTGAATTTTCTATGTTCACGTAAAGGAAAGTACATTCCATATTGCAACGTTTGCTGTGAAGGTAGATTAGTCAAATTTTGATTGGTCGCTGTAAAACCCTTCACTCCATGAATGTTTCCAAAGCATCGCAACACTATAACGAATCGTGTGAGACGTTTAGCACTCCCAGTTTGTGCCTCTGGCAATCGTATGCAGCAACCGTGGGAACAGATAGCATTGTCCGTTAGAAAGAGCAGATAAGTATTTTCAGAGAATAACATTACATATTTCTTCTCGCGTTCAGAGAAGTGCAACTGTTATTAGCACAAAAAACTATATTGTTTGAGTTCCGACCAAGGCGGTTTACGTTAACTCCCCTCTGATGCCGCTGGGAAATGTATGAATTAACCCCCTTCCACAGCAATGGTTGAATAGCAGGGGGCCTTTTCGTCATGTAAGGCAGTCCATTAAAGAGAGGCTTATTGACGAACACCTGCAGCTGGCAGTCGCCATAGCTAGTCTCGAGCCCCAGTAAAGGAGGAAAGTCAGGCACCGGGATAGCAACTCCATCCGATAAAAAAAACCTGCCTGCTACAGGAACCACAGCAGAGTAGTTGCGGTCCTATGCTACAAAAGAAGTTCAGAGAAATAAAAAGAAAATCATTTATTAGATACTGTCATCAAAACCGTCAGCATAGGTTTCTTCAGTTTTTAATTCAGTGTAGCTGGCCATGTATGCATGTATCACGCATATAGGCTGCACCAATGTATTTAGAGCACTGAAAATTAACTCCTTACCATGTCTAGAAAAAAAGCCCCCCCCCTGCCTTAAATAGGTTTTTAGTCGCAGTTCCACTTGCATTGCAAATCAATTCTTAATTGGTCCTCTACTTTATACCCGGCAGCATTCATGTTTATTTGTTTCCGAAAATTTACACTTTCTCCAGTGATCGCTACCCAACAAAAACCGAGAGAATTAAATCATCAATTAATAATATCTTTTCTCAATTTTTCAATTGATCACCCCGAACACAGCGAGCTGCGAAAAAATCGTTTGATCACGAGACAGTTTCTATCGAGTGATTAACCAGATCTGTCAACTTCAAGTGATCATAATTATCAGTTATATTTAACCATCAATTGTATAATGGAGATGCTCACTAACACGATTTTAGATACGAAATACTTTTGATTGCTTCACGCTCAAATTTTATGTTTTGTTTTATGTATAAGCTATTTAGTCAGTATGCTCTTTGATCGGAGAATAAAGAGTTATTGTATCTTTTATTGCTGTAAAACCCATTGAACACTCATTACGCGATAGAAATTGGTTTCTAATTAAATAAGGAGAACAGACGCAAAATCTGTGACGTTGCTTATACAATCTTTGACAGGATTTGGCAACATTTATTTCCGAAATAAAACAGCTTCAAATTGATCTTTCAAATTAATCCCTGTTACAGCAACCAAAACAAAAATAAACGAATCACTGCATCAAATATAAAAGGGAAACTATCGTCAAAAATGTAAAATAATTTATGGGCAATATAATTTGTAGGCAAAAGAAATCTAACCATATAATAAGCTTATATGCAAATTTTCTGATCTGTTTGTTGGTTGCGGACACATCTCATTGGTTAATTTTCCTTCCTATTATGACAAAACCATTCCTTCATATGAACATATATTTTGATATTGGTTTAAACTGAAAGGACACATGTTAGGTTTATTCTAAAACATCTTTTTTTCTCAATGGAAGGTAATCTCAAAGGAATTTTAATACATCTCATGTAAATCGATCTATAATATACCTGACTTGTAAATTCAACCATCGATTTTAATGCATCTCATGTAAATCGAAGTACTGCATCAAAACTTTATATTGAAAAATGGGAAGTTATATCGCAAGGATACTTCTTTTAGGAACACCATTAGTAGGCGTCATGAATTGGTTTATGTGCAGTAGAGGAACGTATTACAATAGTATCAATGTTTTTGGTTGACGTAGAGGAGCATTTCGCACACTGAAAACATTTCACACAATGAAAAAATAGACACTAAGCAGGATATAAACTGTTCAGCCTCCCTAGTCATAATCATATTACATTCCCTGTCTTTTAAAAAAAAGATAATTTTCATCTACTAAAACACTGCTTTCAATATGTTTCTGTGAAGTTGAATTCTTAAGCAACGATCATATTCACCACCTTTTGAAACAGTTGATAAAAACAGGCACTGTAGGTCTCTTCACTTTAAAAGTGAGTCTGGCTGGTTATTAAGGTACGCATCGTGCGTATAGACTGCACCAGTCGCGAAACTGTTATTTTGTTTTTTTGAAAATCCCCTACCCCATAATAGGTTTTAGTTGGTGGTTCAATTTTCAATATTTGTTTATACTAAACTGGTCCTGTAGTTTGTGCCCGCTAGCTCTCGAATTTGTCTTTTTTCGAGTGATCGCTGCCCAACAAAAGGCGAGAGAAGTAACTTATTTACTGATCGAACCTTTTTTCAAATTGTTCATTCTATCGCTATCAGCACCCTCGTTAATTTTCATCAACACGAAAAGAATAGAAAGACGTGCACACACAAACATACATTTATACATATATATATATGGACCTTGAAACATTTCAATCAATTAAACACAATTATGTGATCATATTTAAGATAATCACAATCGGAAAAGCATTGTCACTTCTTCCAATGATATTCGATTATTATAAAGTAATATATATATATATATATAGATAGATAGATCGATAGATGGATAGATAGATAGATAGATAATCGAAACTTAAGAAAAAGTAGGTCTAAAGAATGGCAACCTCAGTTCTAGGGGTAAAATATTGTAAATACTTTCGAATTAATCCTGGCGGTAGATTTTACCCTCTGGATGGTCAAAATTTCGATAGAATGCATCTCTCCGTTTCTACATATGTATGGGACCGATGAAGAAAAAGAAATATATTAGCGAACATAAGCAAATGTAATGCATCTAATTGAAAATCCACAGTATTCAAAGTCAGTTCCATCTTTCGGGGACAACTTACTAGAGCCAAGTCTCTATTAAAAGGGCGAAATGACGGAAAGCTATGTGTATCATTCTATGCAGTTGTGATTTTGTATACAAAGATAAGACCAGCTGTCCACTTGAAATGAGGCTTGAGAAACTATGGAATCAGGCATGGCTAATCACGTACAGAAGGTAAAAATAGGTCATCAACTCCTGCAAAGAAGAAGAAGAAGAAGAAGAAGAAGAAGAAGAAGAAGAAGGAGAAGAAGAAGTATATTTGAAGAAACAGAACTCGCATAATGTAATCATTGTTAGCATTACCTCATATGTACTATTGCACCAATTTCCGAAAATATTGATAGTAAAAAAATGCTTGATTTTATAATCATTTGTATACATGTAAACAGAAGAGCCAAAGACTTGAATTATTAAATCTAAACAAAATCAAAGCAATCTGCTTGAATATGTGTTACATTGTTACTCGATAACAAACTAACAAGACTAACCGACTAAATCATAAAAAAAAACAACACGCAAGGAAGAAGTATTAACAGGTCCTCAAATGAATCATCCCTAATCGCCCAAATGGTCTATTGATAATATTATAAATAATTTGTGCATTTTGTCTGAAGAGGTGCAGTGAAAAATTGTTTGTGTTGATTATAAATCTCTTTTTGCATATGAAAATATGACTGGACATATTTTTTGATTCGGCTAAAGGGGGACAAATATCAAACGATGCTAGAATAACAGATAGAGGAAAGATAGCAAATAACATTGGAAAATAAAGCTATTAAAAGAATCAGCGCAGATTAGATATTAGGTTTAAGTGTTCAAAAGTCCAGTGGATTGTTTCACAGTTGCAGTGATTTCAAAGCTTGGGTTCATGTAGTTAATTAATTACAATCTAAAAATTAAAAAAAAAAAAGAGTCCGCCAGAATATTGGTTTTATTGAAGGAGCTTTTGAGTTTTCAAAAGTTTCGAAACCACTGGGCTACTGGATAAAAGCGTTGGTTATTGTGCACCTAGTTTCATGATGGTCACGAATTCAATACTACGGCGAAACAACGAAAGTCATATTCTCTGGTTCAGTGGCAAAAGCAAACAGCATCACAAAGACGGATTTATCAACTCTTACAAGATGTTTAAGGACAGGATCAAATAAATACAAGATATACGTTGACAGACTCAAATAAAGAGATCAGATCGAAATTTCCAGAAGATTACCGAATACAATAAAAAGACACGCTGAGACTAAACTGAATTGACACCAGTTCGAACAGATCAGAGTATGATAGCGATAATATCTCAGATATCTGTGACTATTTTGTATTGATTGATAGAAAATTAAGTTATGCTTGAGTAGATTGATAGAAAATACGATTATTCATACGCATTATTCTTTTTCTTGTTTTGAAAATAGAGGGACAAGTAGATGATATCCAATTACGTTTAGATAGAATAAGAATTTAAGAAATCAATCATCAATAACTAGGTCAAGAAGTAGTATTTTTTGTGGATGTAAATGTTCCGTTGACAAATGACTTAAGTGTTAGATGGCAATTAATTTGCCAATATAGTTCTTTGTGCTGTCTTGATAGAATTTGTTCCATTATCTACTGCCGTGGCCTGCTTTAGCAGCCTCTCTTTAGTATTCACATAATACATCAGAGAAAAAGAATGGCAATATCGTTGTAGCAACTAAAAGTCAAAACTATTCTTTGATGAAATAATAGGAACATTTGATTCAGCCTGACCTATTTTTGTTGCTTTCATACAATCGAAGTATTCCTATCCGACATCGCTATTTTATGCGGAATTTATCGGAAATACTACATAGGTGAGCCGCTGTCTCTTCAATCTCTTTAATTTCGTCTGTTATCAGAAAATTTATAGGACATAATTTCGATAAAGATTGTATTTTAAGTAATTGTATGTAAAGTGGAACTATTTGCACTGGAAGCTGAAATATGAACTAGTTTATAAGTATTATATTATTTTTCCAAGGGTCTTTTAGAATACTTGAAGAAAATAAGTATTTTTAATTGATTTAGATTGGATATGAAGTTTTAATGATGTAATTCGATTTACACAGGATGTATTGAAATCGATGGTTAAATTCATAAGATGGATATTTTATACTTCATATTCTTTTGAAAAGAAAAGACATAATTTAAAATACTCTCTACATGTGGTCTCCCAGTTTGAAGCGATATTAAAAATATTCACACCATTATACAGTCATTTACATTTATATCCACATATGTATGCATTGGTAACCAAGAATTATGCAAATAATTATAATGCTCATGATTTTTCACATGTGGCCTGTTCGTTTACTAATATACCTTACTATGTCAAAACTTGAAGATGAATGATTCCATGGAAAAAGACAGATAGAGCAAGTGACCGGTGTCATCATTATTTAACATTCTTCCAAAAAAATATCTTGTGTCTCTTTCTGTTGGGTGTGCCCTGATAATTTCCCCATTTTTTTGATAAACACTGTGCAATAATACATTGAGTAGTGAGGTCAGTTCGTTTTAAAATTTTCTGAACTATTCAAAACCACACGGTTCAAAATCTTACTATAACATGTTTTTTATCTTCAGCTTATTCATTGTAGCATTAATCTGTATTGCAATTCCATGACGGTACTACATCCAAAGCCGCACAAATCAAAACCACACTATTCAAAACTTTTGTTCAAAATCATTGACTCGTTCTCAATATTGAACCCAAATCAGAAAGTGAACCGAGGATGTTTTGAGATATCACATCTTGGCATTAAACACATCGGCCCACGCTTTTGCTTTATTTTTTCACTTAGCTTTGTTGCTATAAACCCGATGTTCCGTCAATGAGATTTTTATTCGAAGTTTATGTAAACCGTCCATATGCCAGTCAATTTGCTCTTCCTACTTTGCTCGAATATTTCCCTAATTTCATCTCCCAAAAAGAATTTTCAAATACATTTCATAAGAACACGAATCAATACACTCAGATTTGTTAATGCCTTTACTAAATTCTGTCACGAGTTGGTTCGCGACAGCGATAAAAGCATCAGTTTTGAAAAATTCTATGCTTTAAAGTAAAATGGATAGTTTATGTTACGTTATGGACAGTAAATCAGCGAGTGAAGATATTTCATTCTTTCAGTTTATTTTACAAACTGGTTTGTGAGAACGATAAAAGCTTCAGTTTTGAATATTCTATACCATAAAGTAAAATGAATAGTTTATGTTCCATTTTGGACAGTAAATTAAAGAGTCGAGACATTCCATATTGGTAGTTTATTTGGCGATATTGATTTTATCCGCAATATAACTTCACCAAGTGAGACAAAATAGCTCCCCAACCCTGTTTTTCTCAGGTTAGTCGAGATTTTACAAGCTGGCGTAAGGAACCATTTTGTGTTTTGATTCAGAAGTCAGATACGGGATTTTTTTCTTTAAAAAGAGATTTGCAATAGCTGGGGATGCACAAACAAGGCAGAAATTCTCTGTAAAGACAAAAGTACTCAGAACTATGGGCAATTTATGGACAGGATGAGTGTGTTCAGGAATGATAAAATTCTGAATTTAGATTACCGGATGGAAGACGACTCATAGAGCTGGAATCATCAGATCTTTGGGATATGATGTCACGGGGACAAAATATTTTTAAGGGTCACTCATACGAAACCAATAAGATATGCCAATCGGCTGTCGGGTCTATGATTAACACTTTCACCTAGAGTGAGACCGAATGTGATAATTACTTGAGAGGATCTAGGGAATCCTCGCGTTCAACCAAATATATATATATACAAATCCCTAGTGTGTGCTTTGGTCAGTAGAACAAACGGACTTACAGAGTTCTAAACAAGTTTTTAATGCCCCTTTTTGATGGGCGTTAGCTAGCGAGACAAAATCACAAGTCGAAAACCCTGGAACAATTGCAAAGACATCTTGAACATGCTCTTAGAGAAAAACAATCCAGTATTAATTCAATAAAAGCAAGTCATATTCCCCTCTCTTTGAATCGTAACACCAACCGACGCCAAGAGACTTATAGCAGACAGAGAAGACAAAATAAAACCAAAGACATTAAAAATCATGCAAAATTTTCTTATTATTTGAGAAAAACAGCAGCCATTTTTAAACTGGAAAAATAACAATTGCCAAATTTCTATGATAATTTTGAGTGAAAAACCACATAACGCGATGTACATTGATTAGCATAATCCCTTTCAAAAGAAATTAATTCATTATTAGGGGTATATTAGGATACTTTTAGAAGCATGAAAGAATCAGTTGTTATGTTTTTACATATTTGATGTGGATATGACTGATAGCTAACCTACTTCAAATATTTCATATCAGTAGTTATTAAACTATAAAGTTAGTAAATTAGCTACATTGAATCAAATTCTGCATTCAGAATGTTGTTATATAAACGAAAGATTGTATTCCAAATCCAGTTAGGGGCAGAGTTTTCACCTATTTTTTTTGTACATCTTAGATAAAGTAACAACAACTACTGTTTTAGATATGTCAGTTGATTCCAGAAACTCAGATAATTGTTAACAAATTTTCTGAGTCACATTAATATCATACACAATCTATAATGACATAGCATTGCCCATTGAAATAAACGAATACATTTTGAAATAAGTTAATCAGCATTTGAATTTAAAAGTGTATTTAGTGTATATCAGAGTCAATTCCGAAGAAAAACAGACTTCACTGAATCGTCATGATAACACACACACACACACACACACACACACTCATATACATGCATATTATTGAGTTATTTATTGGTGAATATGATTTTCAGAAGTCGCCACACAAATTTGAAGTTACGACAAATTTAGTGGAGAAATCATTCAGGTTCGTACATTGGATGCCGGTGAAGACCAAGAACGAATGCACTAATTCACAACGATTCCCATGTATAACGGTCACCTGAACCAAATCAGTTCGAGCAACAATCTTGCATCTTGAAATATGCTTCACAGCATTATTTCAAAAGCAAAAGCAACCTTAGAAGTAATTTTTAATTATAACTCTAATAGAAATGTGACTGAGAGAGATTAAAGGTATAATAGTGGAAAGCATGTGTAACGACGAATGTTTGATATTACCGAATTATGCATAAAAATGAAAAATTCCCATACCCATATGTGACACAGAAACATTGATATCATCACCATTGTACGAGAACGTAAATAATGGAAATGGATTGATCGTATTTACAGGGGACACCACACATTTATCAGGGCCACCTCTTTATTTGGAAGCCATTCTAATAAATCGGGGTCATAAAGGGAGAGAATTAGTAAATACTGCCTCAACCGAGAGAGTAAAGAAAAAGGTGGGGCAAGAGTCATTATTCAGTTTCGTATCTGTCGTCAGGGTTGCTAGACGTTTCAAATTACGTACATCGTTTCCGTTTTTAGCACTGTATGCTCAATTGAAATTCAAATAAAACAAACATCCAAAATTGTCCGATTTAAGGACCCACATAAGTTCAGATTGATTTTTCCAAAACCAAAAGCTCTGTGCACAAACCATACTCAAACTATACGTTCATTAATCATATCTAATTATACATTTTTGTTTCATCTCAAAGTAGAAAGATAGAAAGGTTGATGCATTCGAATTACAATATAAACGCCGTTTTGATGGCTCATGGCAAAATTTCAGAACGTAGCAGGTTCTTCCACCGTTGGCATCGATCACTGCCATAAATCTCTGCCTAATACTATTCACCAGTCTCCAGATATTGTTTTGTTGTGTGGCATTCCACTCTCAAACCATAGCAACACGCAGTTCTGGGGGGTGGGTGTTTTATCTGATTCTAAAAGTGTTTAGTTTAGTTGAGAACTGGCGATATGGCTGGTTACTCCATGTATAAGACACCAGCCTCTTGGACACATGAGGTTACGATGCGAGTGTGGGAAAGAGTTGCGTTATCATTCGTGAAGATGAAGTTTGGACCATGATGCCTACTAAGGGATGGTGATAGGGTCAGTAATATTCTGCAGGTAAGACTGACCATTGATGGTTCCATCAACGATGGCAAGATTCGCTTTCATGTATATGCTTAGTTTGAATATTACGTTGCCTCTTCCAGTTCGATGCTTTGGGGAAAAGCCCATACGGATTAATGTTCACACGAAAAATGATTCTCGTGCGGGCTTTTATCACGTTTGCATGGAACCGAATCTCACGTACAAATCATTTATTTGGGATCTTCATTGTAGATTCTGTATGAAATTAAATTCGTAATGGTTAACGAATTACCAGTACTGTAAAAGATTATGAGAAGCCCTGAAACCATGTTTGCTTACTGTATATTTACACTTAAACTGTTTGGTAAAATTTTATCTGGAACATTAATAATATATAATATCTTCATATTTACAGTTTGAACAGGACGGATTAGCTTTGAGAAATGTCGTCAAAAGTCTCAATAATACATTTTGAGAAGGCTTGGACGGAATAATCAAGCTCAGAAGATTCCTTTCTTTTCGTTACATTCATTGGAAATACATTTTATTTCAGAAAAAATAAAAAGGATATTAAAAAACCTTTTCCTTTGTTGTGTTAAACACAATAGGCAGAATTTAAAAAAACAAACATTTATTAGTTGTTTTTTTTAACACATGCCCCATGGTGCAAATACGATTAATTTGAACGTTTCAAGAGTCTTAATACCATTCACGGTCAGTTGAAATAAATACAAAAAAAAAGAAAGTTTCATTAAAAACAAACTCCTTAGAAATTCATGGAAAAGGATAAATTTCCATAATCAGCCTTCAGTACAATTTACGACGAAAGGTCATCATCACATGCTGGAAGAATATGCCCTCAATACCCATGTTTAATGTATACAGACAGTGCTGCCATCTACTGATCATCTTGCATTAATACTAATGCATTAATTCCTTGTTTTCGCAAAGTCTTTTGTATCCCAGAAAACACTGTCAGCAAAATAGGAAAACAATGACTTCTTATTTTGTATTGAAATCGAAAACAAAACAAAGAGTCATTGTTTCCCTATTTTGCTGAGAGTGTTTTCTGATTTCAAAAGAGAATGCGAAAACGAGGAATTAATGTACTAGTATTAATGCCAAACAAAATTCAGATAGGAACACATGATATATAAGAAAAAAAAACTAAACGAAGAAACAATGGCAATGAGAGAAAAAAACAAAAAAACAGTGACTTTCGCTTTAGTCAGAACACCGTATTTTCAACACCAAACATTTTAATTGATCGATTGAAGAGAAAAAAAAATCATTCAATCATCATTAGGGAAAAAATAATCAAATTTTGCACATTCTTTAAAATTCTATTTTACTCTGAAAATTTCAATGTTTGATAAATAATGAATTATCTACTATTATGATTTAAAGAAATCAATGATAGGTAACCCCCCCCCCAAAAAACAAATCTTTTAAAACATAAACTTGAATAAATTAAATACAAGAAAACCTGCAACCAATTTTCCCGTGCAGTTTTTTTTCCGTGTGAATATTTTTGCGTGTGGGCTTTTTATCATGCGGGCATTTTTCATGTGCACCTTTTCTATGCAGAATTTTTCGTTTCAGCTCCTTCCGCGTGGGAAATGTTTGTGGTCGCTGTCCTGACGTACCATTATGATGGTCAGTAGCACTGGAACGTGTCAGCTCATGCACTGTCCCCGTCGCTTGGAATCTAGAAACAAGTTGACAGCTCAAATTAATATATATATATATATATATATATATATATATATATATATATATATATATATATATATATATATATATATATATATACTAGAGGTCTGGGGGCAAAAACACCCGACCCGTGCAACTTGTTTCGTCCATCTATGAAGAGCGATGGATTATTTTTAGTTTTAATCTAATCACTTTTAAAATCTCCGATTGCAGTTTTAAAAGTGATTAGATTAAAACTAAAAATAATCCACCACTCTCGATAAATGGATCAATCATAAAACATGTGTTGGGTGTTTTCTCTCCCAGGTCTCAAGTAAATATTGCATTATATTATATTACCAAATCTAGGGCACTTTAAATGTAATAAAAATAATTGAACTTTACAATTTCAACTGCATTACTTTAATCAAAATTTTCATTAAAATAAACGAAATGAGAATTTCGAGTGAAAGCAGTTATATGGGCCTTTGCATTACCGGCGGCTGTTTAGCCTAGTGGTAAGAGCAACGCTACGTTCGATTTCTGCAGCAGCCCCATTTTCTTTAATAGTTTATTCTATTTACATTGTCTACGCTAAGTGATACATTAACTGTCAATCATTTCAAATGAGAGTTTCTGTATGATGTAACTCAATTTATAATAATTCAGTCGGATTATGAATACATCCATCCAGTACATATATATATATATGTTTGTGTGTGTGTGTGCGTGTGTGTGCGTGTGTATATATGTGTGTGTGTGTTTGTGTATATCTGTTTCTTAATATATATATAAGGGTATTTTGTTCGCCAGTATATATATATATATATATATATATATATATATATATATATATATATATATTTTGCCTGTACGTTTCGCTTCTCTTTTAGGAGTATTGCAACCAAAGGAACCTGGACCTCTTGGAGATTTCCATGTTATTGGTCGAAGAATAATTGACAGATATTGTATGGCTAATCCCATAGTTTTTCTCATTTAATCAAACCCAATTTGAGGAATTAAATTCTCGTAATTTGTTTTTTTGCACCGGAAAAGAAGGTACAAGAAATACTTATTCTATTAACCTAATCTTTGGGTATAAGTAAATGTATTTATCTAAATTAGATATAAAATATATGACAACACCGAATACAAATAACCAAAATACTTCGAAATCGGAGTTTCGTACGGTTGACAGAAAATTACTTAATAAGACAATAATGACAGGCTGCTCCACACAGTTATTTCTAAATATGAACCTTTCTGAACGGACATTGTCTTAGCCTAACTATTGAAGGAATCTGTTTACGTGTGTTCATGCATACAGATTACAATGTCGATTTGAAAATGTGTTGATCAGTGGTTCTCGAAGAATCTAATTAAAAAATACAGATTATAGATCCTTTATTTACACATTGATATAACTGAATTGGAAATAGACCGGAATTTAAGTATAAAACATCAAAATTGACAACACTAAGAAAACGAGCGAAGTTTCGTACGATGGACATAAAATCATCTTACATGACAATCATAGCAGGCTGCTTCACACACCATGAAGTCCAGGCCCTTCCAGATGTTGACCTTTGGAACGAGCACTGCAGTAGTATTTGTCAATCCGACAGAGATGCATTACGACATGCTCTTAAATCATTCTGATGACAATATTTCTGAGAGTAAAAAACGAGTAAAAAACTTCATTCTTTTCTTTTTTCCTTCAACCTCTTCACCTGTCTTCTTCTTTTCCTTTCTTTTTGTCTTTCATTACTTTACAACTTCTTTTTGTCTTCCATCCTCCCTTCTTTATTCTGAGGAATTGTCATTTTCTCGTTTTTTAAAATGTTAACTTGCTTCAACCAGCGAAATTATTGAAAATATAAGAGGTGACCTCCACCATTAGTAACGGGATGTATTTTAATTTTTACTCAAGAAACAAAAATTTAGTATCCGATATTAAGCAACAATATCAAGCTCCGTGATGGATAGGCGGTTAATGATTAGATTATATGTAAAGCAGTACCTTACAGTATCCAGCAAATGATTAACACTCTATTTCATAAGACTTTGCTGATAGATATTTGCAATCACATAAATTCTTGCTCCTACGCATGCAAACATGTGCATATAGACAGGCGATATCGTACAAAAATCTTTCTTCTGAAACTACGTATCCAAACACGTTCGGAAAAATAATGATTCAAAAGTAGGCACAATCGCATGTGATTTTAGAATAGATAGGTCTGGTTAGTCACTCACTAGAAACCATCACATGACAAACGTGTTTTGACAACATACCTAGTTTGGGGTGATCAATTAAACATTTGAAAAAGGGAGTGATCAATGAATAAGTAACTTCTTTTGCCGTTTGTCCGGCAGTGATCACGAAAAAAAAAAAAAAAAGATCGAGTTTTCTGAAAACAAACGGGGATGATGCCGGGCATAAACTGAGGGATCAAATTAGCACTGCAAATTAAATCCCCCTCAATCTCAAAACATCATTTAAAGGGAGATTTTCATAAGATTTTTCCCTCAACATAATAAGGAGTAATATTCAAATTGCCGCCCTATAGCTTCATAAGTGCAGCCTGTACACGCGACACATGCATAGCCAGTCAACCGGCCAAACCAATTTTAAAATTGAAGAAACCTATTTTGACCGTTTTTGTAAGAGTTTTGTTTGTCGATTTCAAATATCAAGACGAATAAGTGCATTTCATAACCATAACTTTGCATCATTTTAAACATACATCGTAAAAGGGAATCAGAACACTCTAAAGACGTGCACTTTACTGAACACAGCGCAATTAGATCTAGGGTTGCTAGTTTAGATGTTTCTTTTTCAAAATTGTGACTCAAGTATTGACAATATTTAAATGTTTTATAATTTTTTTTCATGTTTAGAAGTCCAGCATTTCCAAGTGATATTTTGAAAACAAATCCATTTTTTGTTACACTGAAGGTTACTTCGAGGAATGAAAAATCAAATAGTCACATCTAGTTTGGCAACCTCGATATCACAGAGGTTAACATGAGTTCATGTTTTACAACCAACAGAAAATCTGTACTTGAAACTTGGATGGAAGTTGTTTAAAAGATAGAAAAAAAGCTTTGTGTTTGTCTTGGAGATATTAGCGTGCACTTGACTTTTGCAGCCATAGTTAAATCCATGTTCGAGGAAAATCGATAGTGCTGCATAACTTTGGATTTGAACATGTTGAGAATGTCAGCTGAATACATAAAACTAAAAAGAAAGAAGTAACAAGTAGAGCAATAAAATTTATTGATGGTATCAAAAAATACGTCTTTTTTCAAGCGTGCGGGGGAAATTAAAAGAGAAAATATCCAGGAGCATTCATGTTACAATGGTTATATCCGGTAGTACCGGTAGGGCCATAAGTTACATAGGAATAAAAGAAAATCAATAAATCTGTTTCTAATTCACTGAAAAGTGCAAGACTTTGCTAGGAAGCAGAAAGGCATCATGGACTTGACCCCCAACCGCAAATATTTAAACCTTCAATATTAGGCGAGACTGTGGTTTGTTGGGTAAGGTGGCAGGTTGAATCATACGCTTTAGTTTTTGCTTCTGCTGTTGTCAGCCTCATTTTGAGCAGAAAAATTTCGGCTCCTCTCCCGCTATGTTCGCGTCATATGTGTGGTGAAAAAGAAATGTTTAGCATGAAATTTTTTTTTCTAACCCTGATAAGTAACCTTCCCACTTTGACGAAGGCGTACACTGTTCATGCTGTAATATGCGATTGATGATAGCACAGTCTCTATGCGATGAGTGGCAATAAATAGTATATATATATATATATATATATATATATATATATATATATATATATTCACAACATTGCAAACATTTTCTGTCATTTGTTTCAGTCTGTTAGTACATTGAAATGGTGTACATGGCACATCGTAATTATATGCAATTGAGACAGGTAAAAGAAAAAGGCATTCTAAACACGGAAATAAACTTCAAACAAATCAAAAGGTTTCCAGAGAAAGAAAAAGAAATGTGGAAAAGGCCCAGTAAAAAAAAAGAACAAAAAAATAAAAAAAAAAAAATAAAAAAGAGTAGCATTGCTGAATCAACATGGCCACTATTTTCTAAAATCTGTCTTTGTAATTAGAGATATTTTGTATTACATCTAATACTGTCTGGTTGAATGTCTCCTTTGATATTTCTCAATTATCACAATACATCCATCACAATTATCTCTACTAGTAAGAGAACTAGCTTCCCCGATCAGATCAGACCAACCATCTTTACGTTGGTACAATTTTCCCCTGAATGTTTAAATGATAATTTGATAAACCTACTCGATTTTTTCAGACTGAATGACCCAATCAAAGAAAGTGTCTCTTCTATAGTACCTTTTAGTCATATTTTTGTTTTAATCAATTCATTTCCTAGAAAATTACAGCCCTATAAATTAAAGATGCACTAATTAGCCCCACAATATTGTAGTTCAAACTTAGTAATAAACATAATTAGAGAAAAATGATAGAATGTTTCAACTGCTACACTTTATTGAACAATATATCGATCAACTCAAGAAGATTCATCTTCAAAAAACTAATTTTATCAGAATAGAATTCGATCGCAAATAATTATTGCTCCATAGAAAGGCAAAACCGTCTCTTCATCGAAAGATTCTATTTCTGCAATCATTTTGATGTCGAGACATTGATTATTTCGAATGATTCGTTGCGTTTTTTGAACATTCTCGTCACCTCTTGACGTGCATGGTCATCCATAGCGTTCATCATCTTCGATATCCTCTCGACCTTCACGAAATCACTGATGCCACTCAAACACTCGGCAAATAGATTATTCACCACGAATTTGATGTTTTGTTCAATTTCACCAAATATTTTGTTTGATACTTTTCTCAATTCTTGAATTGACTATTTTTACGATATGATAGTAGAAAAACAAAAGCCCATATCTACTTCAAGTAATACATTCCAGCGAATTGAAAACGTGAGCGGATTGATATTGTCAGGGGTTGTTCATGCCTCCTAATTGCTCAATGAATACCATGTGGTTCGTGTAAGTAAGTTCATGTTTGTATCACGTAAGACCATTCTCGCTATTTAATAGCTGTTTGTCGTATACCAGCATACATATATACATACATACATACATACATATATATATAAATTTTGATATATATTTGGTGCGAATAAGTGCACACACACTTATAGGAAGTTGTACAAATGCAGACATTCATATATTGTATAGATCTGTGTTTGTTGGTAGATAGGATGAGGAATCAAATTTGGGGAGGGACACATGCGAGGACACAGTTTTAGCACGTCACGTGAACACGAAGGCCTCAAACCCATGGAAATCAGTGGTAGGAATTACACTTGTGTCACGTCCCATCACGTAGATTTACAAGTGGTCACCAGATATCACTTAATGCACTTACTTTTTGAAGTCGGTCTAACATCTGTAACAAACCTCACGCTATCATGCACCTCGAAGATGTGTGCAGAAACCGAAAATGGGTTTACAGGAGCGTAATGGCAATATATTCCCGTCTTTGGTTTCAACTTATTCCATTCAGAGAGATAGCTTTTAATTGCATTCTGATAGCATTTAAATATCAAAATTGGTTCGATTTGTTTATGTCTTTTAATGTTGAAGGAAATAAGCAACATTTCCAGCATATTACGATTTATTATAAGAAATGTGAAAATGGCAGAATACAGGGGAACTAAACAGTAAAGATTTTTCAGGAAACTAGTTAAAGCAAAAATTTCCATGAAACTTACAAAAAGCAAAATTAATTCGATCATAGCAGCAACAGTTATTCATGAAAGCAACCATATGAACAATAATTCATGAGACCAATAACATGAAACCAGCAACCGACATTATTTTTGGAGAAACCAGGAAAATTTTCTCTTGAAACCGGTAAAGAGCAAGAACTTTTCAGCAAATCAATCACAACCAAAAGTTTTTTTCATAAAAGCTACAGTTTTAAAGACACCAAGTCGAGGAAGACTTTTCCATGTAAATAAAAAGGCTTTCCTGAAAGAAGTGAAGATGGGATCACCAAAAGATATCCATGAAAACAACCACAAGAAGGATATTGCACAAAACCATCAACAAAGAAGTTGTCATAAAACCAACCAAGCGAAGAATTTTCACGAAACCATAAATAAGTGCGAGCTTTTCAACAACAAGCAAACCAGCACCAAACAAAAGTATTTTGTAAAATCGGCAAAAAGCAAGAGTGTTTCATTACATCAGTATCAATCAAGAATTCTTATAATACCAACTGTAAGCACTGACTTTTCACGAAAACAACAAAAAAACAACTTTCATCTCGAAACCAACATTGAGCAAAAGTGTTTTCCAATAAAAATAGCAATGAGCAAATGTGTTTGATAAAACCAGTAACATTCAAGAATGTTTATATAAGAAGCAAAAGCCAAAAGTTTTTCAAGAAACCGTTTACAGGGAAGATTTTTCCATGTAACCGATCAAATACAGAAGCTTTTTCACGGAAAATACATCTTGAACATTGCAACACACAGAGGTTTTACGCGAATGAAACTAACAAATAAACAACCCCACCCCAAAGACAAACTAGAATATTTTGGTAAAAGAACAGCAGCAATCTAGGGAGTTCCATCAAACAAGCCATATTCAAGAGTCTACTTTGAAAACAGGAAGATGAAAGTGTTTCAACAAAACTGGTCTCCAGCAGGAACCTTTCATTGAAGCAAAAACAAGGGGTCTTCCATGAAACCAGTCATAAAAAGATTATTACGTCAACCCAATAACAAGCGAGAATACTTAATGAATCCTACAACAAGTAGGAATTTCCAATGAAACCAACCATAAACAAATGTTTTTCACGAAACTAGCCACTAGGATAAATTTTCTATGTAACCATCAACAAGCTTTTTCATGGGACCGATCACAAGTAAGAGGTTTTTATGAGAGCATGAAAAGCAAAAGTATTTAATCAAAATGATAAACATGGTTTTCGTGAATTTAAATACAAACAGGAGTTTTTCAAGAGACCCGTAACCTGCAAAAAATGTCAACATAACAGCTATAAGATAGTGTATTTCATGAGAAGAAGAAGCAGAAGTAATACATGAAACCGGCAATAAATTTGACTTTTAATTGAAACTAAAAAGAACCAGGACTATCTAATGAAACCATCAAAAGTCTTTTTACAAAATTAACAAATAGCGAGAGATTTTCATGAAGCAAACCATAAGCAGGACTGTTTCATAAAAACGAGAAATCGCAAGTGTTTTTTTCAGAAACAGACAATAAACAGTGCTTCATGAAAATAGCAAAAAACAAAAGCTTTCCGTGAAACTTGAAACAAAAACAGAATTATTTAATAAAAAATGTAACGTACAAGTATTTTCCTTGGAACCAACGACAAGCTGAAGTATTTCCTGTAACCAGCAACAAACAAAAGTCATTCACATTCTAACATCATGAAAAAGACTTCATTAAACGATCAACAAATAAAACTCTTTGATGAATACAGTGACATGAAAAAGCTCCATACAAAACCTGCAGCAATCAATGCATTTTCAAGAAACTAGCAACAAGCAAGATGTTTTCATGAAACTAAGCACAAATTTATTTTTATTAAACAAACAACAAACATAGTTTGGTATAAACAAGAATAATATTTTATGAAACCAACAAGAAGCTAAAATATATGATGAATCCCGGAAACAGGAAAATGTTTTGATTAGATTAGATTTTTCACTCAACTTCGATAAATCATTCCTCTTTTCAAGACGTCGGTAATATTGGCTTAACAGTTATAATAAACAGCCTTCATTCTTCCACCATTTCCTTAAATATGTTTATACTTTGTGCTGTTACTCCATCTTCAGGAAGACAGTTGCAAATTGGTACTAAGCGCTGTATGATGCTGTTTCTTTGCATCTCTATTTTACATCTCTTCATCCTAAGTGATTTCTCGTTTCCCTAGTTCTTGTCTGGTTTTCCTTTTACTCCATCTTCTGTATACATGCTGTTCCATACAAGTGATGGTTTTTAACGGAAACAATAACAAATACACATGTTTCATGAAAACAGCAAGGAGCAATAGTTTTCCATCAAACAAGAAAGAAGCAATACTTTTTCATGAAACCATGAACAAGTAAGATATTTTTTTCCTATGAAACAGCAATAATCACTAAATTGAGAAAAGTCTTCCATGAATCCAACAACGGACAAGAATATTTCGTGAAAATCAACCATAGGAAAGCATAAATTTACCATGAATCATGAACCCAGCCACTTGCAAGATGTTTTTAAACTAGTTTAGCGCAAGTTTTTCCCCATGGAAACTTGTAACAAAAAAGAGTATTTTATGAAACCAGCAACAACCGAGATTTTGACATGAAACAAGCAATAGTTATCCATAAAACCATCATAGACCACTAGATCAAACAGAAGCAATAGTACTTATAAAAAGAGGGCAACAAGCAAGGGTTTTCTATGTCAAAAGCAAAAAAACAAACACCTTTCCATGACGCAAACAACAAGCTATAGTTTTTCATTGAACCAAACTTTAGTTTTGTTATATTGTGAAACTATCACCAAGCAAGTGTTTTTCTTGAAACTATCAAAAATTGAGGATATTTCATGAGGCAACATTTTTCCAAGGGGACCAATAATAGCCAAGGTTTAATTTCGCGGAATTAATCACAGGCAAAGGTTTTTTTTCACATAACCTAAAAACAAGAGTCTTTATTGGATACAGCAACAAGCAAGATTTGTTTATGAAACCTACAAGAAGCCAGAGAATTTTATGAAACCAGCATCGAGTCAGTGTTCTTTACGAAACTTGCAAGTAGCAAGAGCCAGTCATAAAACTAGCAACAGACGAGATGAAACAAGACAAAAAATGATCGTCATGAAATCAACAACAAAGAGATTTCCACGAAAATGGCGAAATGGAAGAACTTCTTTATGAAGCGAACAGCAGGGAAGAAATGTTTATAAAACCAAAAACGAGCAAGAGTTTCTTTTTCACGGAATATTGAAAAAAAAAATCTCCGTGGAATCAGCATTAATTAAGTGATTTTCATGAAACTTACCCCAAGCGAGTATTTTTCATTAAATCAACAGGGAATAAAAATATTTTCATGACGTCAACAACTAGTGATACTTATCAAATAAAAAAATGAGTTTTTTAAGGAACCTACGAAAATTTTTACAGGAAGCCAACCATAGGGAAGAGTTTCTAAAAGAGCCTACTGCAAACAAGATTTTAAAGAAAAAAATCATTCACGAACCAGAGTTTTTATTCAACCCACGACAAGAGAGGGATTTTCATGAGGAGCAATAATCAAAATTTATAACAACTAGAAACTCCAATCCCCAGTAGATTTCAATGAAGTAAACAACAAGGAACTGTTTTAGAGCTGTAACTGACGCGTAACAGGAGGTTTTCATGAAAACAGCAATAAGGAAGAGAGTTTCATGAAACCAATGAGTTTTTCATACCATATAAGAGTTTCTTTCCTGTAATAGAGTAATAAATAGGCACTTTTCACGAAACCCCCCCCCCAAAAAGACTTTCCGATTATACCAATAACTAGCAAGTGTTTTCGTGAAACCAGTAATATGCAAATGTATATCAGGAATTCAACAAAATCATTGAGTAAGAATGTTTCAAGAGAGCAGCAACAAGAAAGGCTCTTCTATGAAACCAATCCAAAGGAACAGTCTTTTTCATGAAACGAAGCATATGCAAACATCAAACCACAAACAAACAAAATCCTTATTAAAACCAGCAATAAGTGAGCATTTTTAATGACACTAATCACAAACAAAAGTCGACCATGAAGCCAAAAACAAGAGTTTTCATAAAAGCAGCAACAAAGCAGAATACTCCAAGAGACCTGCAATAAGAGTTTTCATGAAACAAAAACCACATTGTTTTAAACGAAACAAGCTACAAGTAGGTGCTATTCATGGAGCCAAGGAAGAGTTTTCCATAAAACGAACACTGAGAGATTGTTTCATCATGGGACCAACAAAACGCAGATGTTTTCAAAACAAGCAAGGGAAAGTGTTTTCCAAAAATTCAACATGAATTGAAAAAATATTTTATATAATGTGCATATGCAACAAAAAGCAAGAATTTTATTTATAATAACAAGCAAGTATTTTCCTAAAACTAACATGAAGCAGGAATATTTAATAATACAAACAGCAACAAAATATTGCATCAAAACATGGGAGTGTTTTTTATGAAATCAACCATGAGCGTTATCTCATGAAACCAGCGAAATGGTAAGGTTTTTCATAAAACAAACCACAAGTGTTCTTCATAAAACCAACATAAGTTAGAGTCTTCCATGAAACCAGCAACAAGAAATTTTCCTCGTGAACCAAACAGAAAGCACCGTTTTTTATGAATTGAAAAAAAGCGATATCATTTCATGAAATTGAAAACTTTTATCTTCTGATTTTATGTGCTTCTAGACCATTAGACCATCAAACCTTTCGAAAATTTGTCAGTGACCATACTATAGGTTGGTTCTATTTGAACTGTAGCTATAGTGTAGAACACTCACTTTACTTTTGTTGTATATGGATCTGAATTTCTTTTTCTCTCAGTGCTCATGTCAGCTTGACAGTATCTTTAAAGGAATCAGCAATAAAACATTTAGCGTTGAGGAGAATTCCCAACCTTAACCCAAATACAACAGCATAACACTATTCAAATCCGATGGTCTGCTCTGTAGTGCTAAATATTAACGCCAAAAGTGAGCACATGAATTCTCGGTCTTGGGAAAAATCATTTGGGGGGGGGATTTTAGGAGGGTCTGCGCGGACTTACCTGAGGGTTGGTGAAGGTATTTGCAGGTATGCTCAGGAATGCGTGCGGGCGTAACTGTAGATTCGAATGTGTGCAAGCGTGACCCAGAGTTGCGTGCAAGGGTGAACCCTTTCCGTAATTTCATTTCATAAAATATAATTCGCTTTCCTGAATTGTTATACTCAATTTTTTCCAAGGCAAAGCCACATACCCAAAACAGTATATATATATATATATATATATATATATATATATATATATATATATATATATATATATATATATATATATATATATATATATATATATGTCTATATATATATATATATATATATATATATATATATATATATATATATATTACTGATAAGTCAAGTCAAAGCATTACAATCACCTTTCTCGGACCACTACTGACTGAACAGGAGCGACTCATACGCCGTGCCGTTTCGGAAATGCCCTGAGCTAATTGTCTGGTCATAACAATCTGGCCTTTATCAAAGTCACACAAAGCTTTCTACTCGCACATAACCGCAGCTTCGACACATCGAAACAGAATACTCGAGACCGTACCTGCTTATATCTCTCTAATTTTAACATGCACTGACGTTGGTCTCGCATGTTACTGGTCATTGTTATTTGGTTTATTAGTGCGTATATATATATATATATATATATATATATATATATATATATATATATATATATATGAGCTGTAAAGCTTTCTAGAATATATATATATATATATATATATATAAAATTACTAATACAAATGCATTATATTGTTTGAAACTCTATTTGAAATGATTTGCCGCTATTACTCAATGAATGTCTTATTTGGCCAAGACAGCATAAAAATATCAGACAATGGGTTGTTTAATTGTTCATTCTATTTATGCTATCTTGGCCAAATGACACATTCATCTCGTGAAAATAGGAGTTCATTTTAAATAGAATTTCAAATGATATAACGTATTTGTATTTGTGTCGGATCATATATCAATTTCTTAATAACACATATATATACATATAGTGGCTGCAAAACAAATCTATATATGAAAAAACAAAATAAAACTAAAGCAAAAGTGTGTTTAGGTTGGACTTGATTTCCCGCCAACTAAAAGGCAGAAAGAGGTCATCTGGCAGATACTCATACCCTCAGGCTTTGCGCCAAGGCAGAGTTGGTGTCAGTTCACCAAGATTTGTCTATCTGAGAAGACATATTGCTGACTACTATCTGCAAATTTTCTTGCCATTCCTGGCTGTGTTTGGAGTTCCATAATTCTGCTCCAGTGTGCTACCATTAGATGGCGTGAGCTTACAACTGAAGAGAGATTCTGGGCCTGGTTCAGTAAAAGGGAGGAGTTTCTGCGATTATTGTGGCACAAGACATTGAAGTTCTTTAGAGGAAGTTCATGACCAGATATGAGTGTCTTCTAGATGTACGATGACTCCTTTCTGCCAGCTAATGAGCAGGAGATCATATCCAATCTAGACAACTCTTGCTTGTGTGGTTTAATTTTGATATATATATATATATATATATATATATATATATATATGACTAAAGATCTTGCTGAAAACCCGATTCCCACACTTAAGCAAAACACATATACGTTCAGACTGAGCGAAATACGGACACAAAGCAGTACACTGATATACATGCTAGACTTGGACAGAGTCATTATTGATTTTACAAAATTCATGACACCCTCAAAAAGGGACCGGCGTTGAGACGACTATAAGACTAATGACATTTCCTGCATCTTAACATACGGTTAATTTCTAACAAGAATGTGTGACATCTATATTTCTACCTATTCTGACAAAGCCCTGCTCTGTTAACGAAACACGTTAATGAAATAAATTGTTCATTTTCACAAATAATCTGAGTACCTTTCTACATCGTCATTACTAATATCATCTCGTCAGATGAATGTTTTGCTTCATTATTTATTCTATTTATGTTATCTTGGACAAATGATACATTCACCGTGTGTAAACAGGGGCTCATTTCAAATAGAGTTACAAATAATATAGCGTATTTGTATTCGTGTTGAATCATATATCAATTTCTTCAGAATATATATATATATATATATATATATATATATATATATATATATATATATATATATATATATATATATAGTAGAATCTGGATTCGCTACACAAACTAGCTCGTTTCTACCCTCTCCGGGCCTCATCAGGCTAAGTCACCCTATATTATTAATATATTATTATATTATGTTATACTGCCAGCCTGATCTGTAACATATGTACAATATATATATATATATATATATATATATATATATATATATATATATATATATATATATATATATATATATATATATATATGTCTAAAATATCGTACTATATCTCAATGCAGGCAGTTTTAAACGATTGTTATTTTGTTAACGTGAAGATTCATTTGCTTATCATGTTTTTTCAGCATCTTACTTGTGCGATCCCTAATATATTTCACCAGTTGCTTGCTATTTTCATCTGCCTACCTACTCAAGGCAATCAGCAATTTCCCCAAGACACGTACAGTGGATAATTTATTGTCTGTAAAGGAAATAAAAGACAACAAAGCTACTCATATATGTACTTAGTACTCCTCATATATCTGCCAATTGTTTTGTACAGGTAGGACACACTATAAACATTTAGATTCTTTTTTTATACCCTCTGCAACAAACCTATTTTTCTTTAGGAGCAATAAAAATGTCCATGTCTAAACACAGTCTGTATTCGGTGTTAGCTTTGCGGACGTGTACTATTTATTTATGGTTGAGCTTATAGGTAGTGTTATTCTTTTTAAATGACAAACATACCAAATGCATAGAAATTCAATCATGTTTACTTACATATATTCACATATGAATGAGCGTATATAGAGTTCGTCTTTTAGATATAAATCGGATCCTAGGAGGGGAAGATTAAAACAAAGTAGTTCAGGAGAGGGAATAGATGTAAAGATAGAAGTCAAGAAGAAATAAGGTAGTGATTATTGAAGATAAGAAAAGAGGAAAGTGGTATGGATGAATGAATGAGAACAACAATAGATAAATCGAACTACAGTAGCAAGGGTGAAACTCGAACCAGAGAAAAGTACAGAAGAATTGGCTGAGAGAGAGAGAGAGAGAGAGAGAGAGAGAGAGAGAGAGAGAGAGAGAGAGAGAGAGAGAGAGAGAGAGAGAGAGTGGGGGGAGACGAGAAGAAAGAAAAATAGGCTAGGAATGAGACAAGAGAGGGAATGGAAGGAAAAGACCAAAAGAAAAAATAGGCTGGGAGTGAGAAGAGAGAAAGAGGAAGAAAAAGACAAAATAAAAGAAAATAGGCTCGAAGAGAAATGGGAGAGTGAGAGAGAAAAAGAAGGTAAAGAAAAGACTAAAAGTAAGAAAAATGAGCTAAAAGAGAGAGACAGAGAGACAGGGAGAGAGGGACAGGAAACGACAAAAAGGAAGAAAATGGACTAGGACAGAGAGAGTGAGAGAGAGAGAGAGAGGAGAGAGAGAAAGGGAAAGATAAACTGACAGAAATAAGGCAAGGAGAGAGAGAGAGAGAGAGAGAGAGAGAGAGAGAGAGAGAGAGAGAGAGAGAGAAAGTGAAGACATAAAGAGAGCAAAAGCATATTCTCTCCTCTCCTCTCTTTGCATCAAAGATCGATTGACGTCACGGGGAATCACGTGGCAGCCTCACGCTATTCTTTCTCGTTTCAATTTCTTCCTTGCGTCTTCCAACTTTCTTCTTCTCCTCCTGAAATTGGTTATTCCCTCCCCCCAGTTCTTTCTTCTTACTATTCGCACCTTCAACCGTCACGCAAATTCTACACTTAGACCACTCCCATTTCACTTTTTACCTTCCTCTTACATCTAGTCTTTTTAATATTACTACTGTTACTACTGCTTCGACACTGATTAATGCTCTAGCTTTAAGGAATGCATTACCTTCTTCTTGTGCTACTAATAATACCGGTGTTACGACTGCTAACATCAACGGTAATCAATACGACAACATTGATGGATGTTTAATAGAATGACCTCTGTGTAAAAAGAAAATACAGGCCTACCTCGACTAGTGCGGTTAATTCCTACCCTTATTGCCTGTACTGTTTAGAACCGCACTCTTCGAAGTCTTATTATAATTTGATATTGTTTTCGTTTCTGCTTATACTTAGCTACATCGGTTTATATATCGATAACCTTAACTGTACTACATCGAAACCCGCACTAATCAAACCCACCCAATTCAAGATAATCCTGTAGACATCTTTATCGATAGTTAAATACTGAACTAGTATAATTGACACCCCAAATCCTCATTTTCAACAGATAATTCTCGATATTCATCATTTTGTGATTATATTTAGGTAATCTATGATTGTGGATTTTATAAACACAGTTAAGAACGTTTGAGCATGGGCCAGCTGGTCGAAAGACAAAGGTGTTTTTGTTTTCTTATTATGAACTGCTTTCGAGAGTAGTTGAGAATAATGTATGATAATTCGGTAAATATTTGGTTCAGGTTCGTAAACTCACTTGTATTCATCTAGTTCAAAGCTTCAAAGGGAGATAGTCAGTAGAGACGCTGCACATGATACTGAATATGAAAAAAAAATTTTCGATCTTTTTCTGCTGTCAATTGCAACCCCAATCCCAACCCTAACCCTAACTCTAATCCTAGATTAGATTGAGCAGTTTTGTAAAAACTAAAATGTAAATGTCCAGAATTGATTATCAGCCGCTTAAGTCAGCGTTACTGATTATACCCCTTGAATATGTTGAGCCATAATTTCCCGACGAGTACATCTCGTTATTTTTAAATCAAAAGTAAACACTGTTAGTCTTTTTAGCCTTCATTTTGAACATGATATGTTTTAGTGATTCCAACTTCAGAATATCAACATCAATGAGCTATTTCAACCTTTTTTTTACTCTTCCTAATCATGTGGAATAAATAACCCTCTTATTACAAACACTTTGTTGTGAGAAGTGACATGGAGGTCTTGCTCAGGGCGACTAAAAGTAAACAAAGAAAATAATTGAATCTACGAACCTAAACCAAATATTTACCAAAGATTCTGGCAAGGGGCTAGATATCTGAATGAACGTGTTTGCTCAATAAGCCAACCATATACTTTGCTGAAGTGACTGTCGTTAGAACCATGAGTTTAATTAAAGTGCGAATGTAAGCAGTGCTTACATCGCTACCGAACTGTTTCCATTCCAAGATATCATGCATATTCTGTACCTTATTTCATAAGCAAGCGTATATATATATATATATATATATATATATATATGTATGTGTGTGTATGTGTGTGTGTGTGTGTGTGTATGTTTGTTTGTGTATATTGGAAGCCATCGACCAAAACTATTACTAAACCCATCAATACAGATTTCTCACCGTTTTCGAGTTGTTACAGGTGTCTTGCTTGCTATCCATGTATCAACAATAGAGTTAGAGGGCTGAATATTTCAAAATTTACTCCTTATTATATCACCAAACAGTTTTTTGTTTTGTTTTTCCAACCCCTTCCAATATTCTTTCTTAGTGGGATGGATTAGGTATTTTGCTATGTAAGTTTATGCTGAATTGGTTCCTAGATTGTTGCCGCTTGTTTTTTGTTGTTGAAAATTCTGACTTTTTAGTGATTACGGCCAAACAGAAGGTGAGTGAAGTAAGTTATTCATTGCTCACCCCTTCTTCCAATGTTTTAATTGATTATCCCGGTATGCTACATAAAATACGTTTCATTTTGGAGACTAACCAAACCTGTTCGTATGTAGGTTTGTGTGTCTTTCATAAAGGTAAATCTCGCTGGGTATTAATTAATTCATCCGTATTAGATTACAGCTTAGGTTCAAAGTAAATATCGCTGCGTATCGAAGCCAACTAATCCTAATGTACAGCTCCATGCTAACATATCATTACGACTAACCGGCGCTCATATCCGCCGTAGGCTTGATATGTGTAATCTTGCATATTCAAAGAGCTGGATAAGTTCTCTGTCGGATGTAGAGGTTATTTCATGTGTTTCAGTTTCAAAGTTTGAAGCCATTGTGTTTTTTTCATAAGAGCACTCATAGAGAATATTGGTAATATTTCAAAGCTTGAGGTCGATACACTTTCATTATAACATTATTGCGTCAATAAACTATTATTATGTATTCACTTTTACTAAATTTGCATGTCGATGATTTTTAATGTGCTCTCCTTATAACAGGTTTACGTCATACTATTCTTCTTTTAAGAATCAATTCTCGAGAAAAAATAGAACACAAAGTAAGAAAGAAAGAAAGAAGAAAAAAGAAAACTAAAGCAGACCTAACAGTGTTTATAATTAATGTGCACATTTCATATGTATGCATGTACGTACACTTATACCTATTTCCTTTGCCAATTAATTTCATTGCATCTAGGACGGTATTTTTTTTTCATTATTGGCGCAATGATCATTTACTTCTTTTTCGGGCGTTTTAACGGGAATTAAGCTGAAAAATCGAACGGAAACAATTATTCTTTCAATATTATTTATATTTTCTGGTACAAAGACGAATGTTGCCAAATGTTACGAATTGTTGCCAAATGTTATAAAAAATGATATACACAACGTTGCAGATTTGGAACAGAATCTCCCCTTTTTCTTGTTATTAACTACTGCAGATGCAAGTGTTATTGGCTATATACAATATCCTGGATATTTGCTTATTTTCTGGTATAAGGTTGTAACTTATAAAATCCATGATAATGGATTGATTTTTTCCTAATTAAATTGAGATCTGGTAAGCAATGGATTTCTCTATGAAGTATGACACAAATTTTCTGCGAGAATAAACTGCTTGTGTGTGTATGTTCTCTTGAACGTGTCGTCGTTCTTGGGCCTTTTTCAGAGCAATTTTTGCTGTATAGGCGGCCCCAGTACAACCACATAGTACCACCCCGACAGAGATAGAATTAAACAAGGTTGAAAAGGAGGCCTGGAGTGGAATAAAAAGAACCAGGAGAGGATTACGGAAATAAATGTAAAAGGAAGTTCTGGAAGCATACTTACACTCAGAGAGAGAGAGAGAGAGAGAGAGAGAGCTAAATGGCCTTGACACATCGTATCCGTGTAGGAAATGCTCAGGTATTTTTCTGTAGACTTCTTTCTAAATAAAAGGGAATAAAATGAACCAGCGGAAACTTACGAGAATTAGCGTAAAAGGAAGTTCCGAAAACAGAGACAGACAGACAGACAGACAGACAGACAGAAGAAAATGTTGCTGACGCATCTGATTCGTGTAAGAAATGCTTAATATTTCTTTGTGGTCTTCTTTCTGAGTCTTACAACGAGTACGGATATCGGCTTATACAAGTAATCAGTCAACACAAACCCAGGGCTACCACGCGTGTATGTACTTGTTTCAAGCTTTTATTCATGCAAATGTGTGTATGTGTATTTTTATATATATATATATATATATACATGTTAACGTCAACCACTGACGAGAGTGAGAGTAGAAAGAGTGTGTATTATTTCAGATCTAATCATCAATTTCGGTTTCATGATTGGCTGACTACTTCTATCCGTTTTTATTCTGGCCCAGCTCTGTCTCTTTTCTTTCAGTTCCTTCCACTAACTATTATTGTTCTTTTATTCGTGAATATGTCTATTAGCAATACAGGGTATAAGTAAAATACTGTAATGTCACAAATCTTATCTACTTCAAACACTGATTGGAGAAAGCGAGAAAGTAGGCCTTCACATCATCATCATCAGTCTTTTAACGTCCGTCGTTGGACTTAGACCTTCCCCAGGATTTGCCACAATTCTCTCTCATGGGCGTTGCGAAGCCAGTATTTCCTGAATCTGTCCAGTTCATCTCTCCATCTTGTGTTCTGTCGGCCTCAGTTTCTTATGTGATTTCTGGGGATCCATGTTGTGAGACGTGATGTCCATCGGTTGTCTTTCATTCTTGCAACATGGCCTGTCCATTGCCATTTGAGTTTTTTAATAGTTTCTATTATGTCACGGACATCTGTTTTCTTCCTTATATACTGTGCTGTCTTGTGATCTCCCCATGTAAGGTTGAGCAAAATAAATATCATGTACAACAAACATGTAGAGTACAAAGACATAACCATCAGAAGAGTAAAACACTACATCTACCCAGGACAACAGATCTTCACGAAACCCCCAAAAGAAGAAAAATCAAGCGTAGAATCTCTCTCAGTTAGCAAGTTTTCGGTAGAGCCAGCTCAAAATTCCATTAATCCTAAACGTAAGGTTATACAACCAATAAATCCTTCTGATAGTCATCTATGGAACTGAAACGTGATACCAAAAGAGTGACCCTCAAGCTGAGAACCATGTAACGTGCACCGGGGGGGATCATGCTCAACCTTATACGGAGAGATCACAAAACAGCACAGTATATTTGAAGAGAGACAGGGGTCGGAGATATCAAAGAAACCATTAGAAAACTCTGATGGCGATTGGATGGCTGTGTTGCAAGAATATCAGACAACTGCTGGACACCTAAACTCACGACGTGGATCCCCAGAGATCATATGCGAAAAAAGGACCGGCAAAGTATGAGATGGCATGACGAACCAGACAAATTCAGAAAGTATTGTATCTGCGACGTTTCTGATGGAGAGGTCTTGCGAATCCTGGGGAAGGTCTATGTCTAACAACGGGGGCTGAAAGACTCATGATGATGATGATAAACGACGAAATACCTTAACCTATTCCTCTGTTGACGAATTAACTGTCAGTCCACTTATATACGCCAGTATATTTCCACTCATACATATCTGTTTTTATTGATGTATACATGGGAGAAACTAACATTAACTTCTGCCGTCTGCAATGATTGATCTTTAAGAGACAAACGAAAAATACCAAAACTATTAACAATAATAGCCAATCACCTGTTGGAGAGTTGCGGTAAAGTGTCATTAATATTGTATGAATGGGCTAGAGAACAGCACTGAACTGAGCTGACGCATGCCCCTATTGCGAGAGTTCAAAGCCAGATTAATTTGAAGGTAATAAACGAAGAGAGAAAGGGGGCAATTAGTTGTTCATTAGGACTATTAATTCCGAGATACCCGTTTTTTTTCGAGCCATAAAATTTCCAGTAATTAGTTGCCCGAGAACTTGTATAACAATTTTTATCCTAATCGGTTCAGCAGTTCAAAAAATCAACATTTTTTCACGTTGACGTAAGATTATTAAGATTTAAAACGTAACCAAGTAATTGGATCGATGGTGACTCGCTATTTTTTTTCAATTCCTTGGGTATTGTCAACATTATAGCCAAATTTAAGCAAAATCAGTGGAGATTTGAGAAATATCCCCAATTATCCCACGTTTTTGCTTATGAAATGTAAACAAACAATGGGATCAGCTGAAACTCAGAACTCTATTAAAATGTATTAAGGAATAATGTAATTATTCAATCATAGAAAAGGCACAACGACGTCGGCAGCAACGACGACGTACACCCATCGCGTATAATAGTCTGTGGATCTTTTTTCGTTGGGGACAAAAGATTTTTGATGCATCGTTGGTATGTGACATCTATCCCATTGAATTTAGTCAAACTAACACCAAAGCAAGCAACCACGTTCATACATACACAGGATAACCTAATAGGTCATTTGAAGTTACCGGAGGTCATTCTCAGACCAATTCTAAATAAATAATTTTTAAAGAATCATGCCAAAACTCACATGGAGAGATGATAAGGCAGTAGAATATATTAAGGAGCAAACAGGAGTCCAAGACATCATCAAATCCGATGGCAATGGGCTGGTTATGTTGCAAAATGGCTGACAATCGCTGGATATCAAATCTCACAACATGTATCCCCAGTGATCGTATGCGTAATTGAGGCCAGCAGAATACATGATGGAGAGATGAAGTGGACAAATTCAGAAAATATTGGTTCCACCACGCCTATGATAGAGGAGTGTGGCGATTTCTGGGGAAGGTTTATGTCCAACGACGATAAAAAGATAAAATGATGATGATGTTACCAGGAAGAAATCCTAAAACTGAATAAGAAGAAACAGCACTTTTATATCCTATGTGAAGATGTCATTTTGGAGAAGAATGTAGGTTTCATGAGGTGTGACTTTATTTACCAATTTTCCTTGCCGACCTGTCAGTCGCACGATAGTCTATCTTGCAGAGGTACAGCTTCGAAATATCTTGCTTACATCCGTTTTGTACGAATTTTGGGGGGGGGGGTGCTCAAAGGACGTTCCGATAGAGTTTTGAGTTTTAGAAAAAATGTTGAAAATAGCTGGACTGCGGATGGAAAGTAATGGCCAAGTTCAGCTTCTTAGCTATATCGTTAAAGGAACGCCTACCACCTACCAACGCCCGGTATCCCAACACACACACATGCACGCACGCACGCACGCACACACACACACCCACACACACATACATATATGTTTTAAAATATTTACAGTATATTATAATGATAATTGGACAACCGTAGCCACCAGAGATGGCAACGGGTTCTATCCTAATTTCAATTTTTTTTCATATATGCATGTGCTTATATGTTTGTTTTTGTGTTTGTTCATGTGTTTATTTCTGTGTACCAGTGCTCCTGACCCTACTGTTTTGTCTACAGACATGATAATTGACATCAGTGCTCCACTAGACCCCTCCTGGTTTCGGTGTCTTTTAAAATGATACGCTTCTTGACCTTTTGGGGGCCTTATTTCGAAGGGTTTATGAATAACACCTATGTTCTGTACAATCTAGATGTTTCTGAATGATTCATTCACTGTATTTTGAATGTTCCCTGTGAAAAACACCATTGATGTCAAAAATAGCATTTATTCTGACCATATTTATTCTTCGATATATTTCATATATGACTTCAAATTTTGATGCTACGGTTGTCCAATTATTGACTGTGAGGGTAAATGATGATAATTGATATTTTGTTGTTATTGAAGTTGATTATATCTCATCATCTGCTAGCAGTCGTCATTATTTATACATATAATGAGCAGTGACATAAAATTTGTTGATTTACTTATCTAACTATTCATCTCAAAGAATCACAATGGAAACTTTACTGTATTCCTCTCTGCAGAGGTAAGTAAAGAGATGAAGAGAGTAAATCTCATGTGACTGGATGAGGACAGCAGCCTAAGTGTGACTGACTGCTAATGCTTTGTTAACTTACGACTTCTATTCAAAGCTGTTTACATATTCTTTAAGGTGCCGTGAAAGAATATATATATATATATATATATATATATATATATATATATATATATATATATATATATATATATATATATATATATATATATATTCTTTAAGGTGGTGTGATCTTGATGTATTGTTTCCAAAAACAAAATGTAATTTTTTCATCTCTTTCGAATGGCGTTTCAACTCAGATGGTGCCTTGGAGAGAGAGAAATTTTGAACTTGAAAATCTTGTCATTTTTTACGGGTACTATGCTAGATATCAAAATAAAAATAACTAAAAGAGATTTATAAAGTACATTAGGGTTAATAAAAATCCATACCAGCTCACCCAAACTCTTTGCAGTCTTCATCGAAGTGATCTTCTGAAACCTAGTCTGGGGAAAACAAAGGAATCAGATTTGACAGCAAACACCTGAGTAACCTCAGATTTACTAGCACAATCGCCCTTTGTGCCGAAACCTTCAGGATTTTCAAAGAATGCAAGACGAACCGAATGAAGAAAGCAAAAAAGTAAGCCTTCACTTAAATGTCAGTAAAACAATTGTCATCTACAACAAATAGGTAGACGACAAAGACACAACTACCAGAAAAGAAGATACAGAGGCGAAGAAAGAAGATCGTTACATCAACTTTGGACAACGAATCTCCATGAAATCTCCCACAGAAGAATTCAAGCGAAGGATCCCTCGAGGTTGGCAAGCTCTCGTTAGAGCCAGCTCAACCTTCAAAAACAAGAGAAATCCCATTGATCCTCAACAGAACCGTATATAACCAATGCATCTCTCTGATGGTCACCTATGGAGATGAATCATAGAAGCTAACCAAAAGAGTGACCCTCAAGCTGAGAACCAAGTAACGTGCACATAAGAGAATCATACATAACATCATAAGGAAAGATCACAAGACAGTACGGTACACTAGAGAGAAAAAACGGGCGGTAAGGATATCATAGAATCCATCAGAAAACTCAAATAGCAATGGACTGGCCGTTTTGCAAGTATGTCAGACAACCGCTCAGCATCCC
Organism: Thysanoteuthis rhombus; assembly: GCA_963457665.1. NCBI lineage: Eukaryota > Metazoa > Mollusca > Cephalopoda > Oegopsida > Thysanoteuthidae > Thysanoteuthis > Thysanoteuthis major. Next base: position 73,605,643 of record OY735200.1, read on the forward strand.
GACTCACTAGCGGATCCTCAGAGATCATATGCAAAAACACGAACAATTCACAACGTGCTCATGTGCGTAAACATGAACAATTTACAACGTGCGAAAATATGACTGGCAAAATATGAGATCACTTAACGAACTACACAAACTCAGAAAGTATTGTATCCGCGAGGCCTATGATAGAGAGGTCTGGAGAGTCTTGGGGGAGGTCTGTGTATAACAACGGATGCTAAAAAGCTGCTGCTGCTGTTAATGATGATGAGAAACTACAATTTTACGGCGAAAAGTTGGGGTTGGGGGCAACGGATAAAACTGATTTAAGAGAAGTGTGAAATCTCGATTATAGAATTCCATGCAATTTTTCATTGACTGACTGACTGATGTTCTCACATGATACGACTTGATTCCGTTATAATTAACTTTTACGAGTTGACAGATGAAAGAGTTATGAACTGTCAGATGTGTATCAACTCCTGGCGTTCGATTATGACATATGAAAATACTGTATCTGAATTACGCGTACATATGAAGATATTCAGTTCCTGTTTTTCTTCATACATTTTTATTGATTATTTCCACTTCAATCAAAAAAATACTTGGCGTTGCCGCGAGCTTAACTAATCTTTTTCGTAAAATACGTCTTGTGGATGCGTTGGAATGCGTCCTCGGTGATTTTATGCTCCTTGGGGTCATAGGGGGTTTCAGGTTTCCAAACATCAGCATCTCCCCACTCAGGAAACCCAACCGGGGTTAATCAAACCCTGATGTGCATTCCGGCGGCTATTCCCTACACGTTCCTCCTTCATCATTACATTTATATCTGGAAGAACATCATTGACATACTAAAATCATTACTATTTCATCAGATTATTGCAGAAGTAGTACAAAAGATTACAGACACGAGGTAAGGCTTGCGAAAATCTATCTACATTATAATAAGTAACGTCTCCACACACTTCCGTCTGTCACACTCCTGTCTATAACCCCTATGAAATAAAGATTGAAAATAACAGAGAGAAGCAGGGTAGGAGTACATAAAGGGATAGGGGTTGAAACATTGATATATCCACTAAAGGAGAACGGCTGAACTTGGCTGTCGAGAAAAGATCAGAAAGTGAAATGATGTGGAATCGAACTCGCTTCCGAGTATCTGTGATTCGATGACTTAGTAAAGTGCTGAGTATGGTCATTCCAGGCAACCCCCATGGGTTTTTCAGATATTACAGTCCTTTAGATTCCCACCCACAGGTACATCGTTAATAAAGCAACGTGTATTTTACTAGTATGAAATAAGAATTACGTGTTACCTTTTCAAGAATAACAATTATACAAGCAAAATACTTTTTGATATTTACAAATCAAAAATGATCCAGGTGAAACAGGTTGAAAACGGGAATTAATCAGAAACTTATATTTGATACTGTTGGAAAACTCGTTCTACGTATATTAAGATGTGTAAATCTATGAGCGTTGGACCACGACAAGGTTCAGAAATAACATTCTCCGTTTCTGGAAGTCATTGCCACAAGACCTGCGACTTCACCTTATGAGAATTTAAACAAAGCTCTTCAGGACAGTATCTTCATTTGATTGATAATTGAAGGACCTAGCACGTATATTTGCATCTTTTGCAAAAATTCTTCAGATGACTTTTGATCTATCTTTCGCGTTTATTTCTAGCCGTATTTTCGGATTCAACCTCTGGCTTCTCTGAATATAAAAGCATATTTGTGACCATATACAGTACTGTTTATGGTCGTTTGATCTCTATTTCAGCCTCCACTACGACTTTCCACTACATTTTTCTAAGAATTTGGAAAGAAAATAAAACTTGCTTTATTATTCATTATTGTTGTTTCGAGTTTGTATCAAAAATTTAGTATCATAAACACACACACACACACATATATATATATATATATATATATATATAGTTTCCGAACAACGCTATTTCAGACCCCCTTTAGAAGCCCAAATTGCAATTAGTTGTAGACAGTTGTAATTAGGTGTTTTCAAATATATTATGCAGATACTAAAAGTTCTTCTGGTGTGACTATTACTTTTAACGCTTTATAGGCGAAACAGGTAAAGGGATCTTCAATTGGTTGATGATTAGAAGTTTATAATACTTCTGACCTTTTAGATTAGATCAGAGCATTCCATTTTAACTATATGGCCTTAGAAAGTAATCTCTCTTCGTGAAAGCTGACATTTTTCTTTCGATGGCTTCCATGAATTTAGTCAAATTTTCATCGCATTCACTTAGGGCGAATCTATAAATCATAATGTTTATTTAGGCATAGGTCTTCTTAAGATCTTTCAGAAATTATTTTGTCAATGGCTCTCTGAAAAAGTGGTACTCCATTAGTGCATCCTAAGGGGAACTTTGTATTCTGCAGAAGTTTATCTAAGGCTTCGAATGCCATTGAATGGTATTCAAAGGAAATAGATGCACCTTGCGTTACGCAGATCTACTATAGAGGAAATAGAAAGCTGAACTAATTTCAAAAGCTGTTTGTAAATTAAAGAGATTGAATAAGCGTCAGATTATGCATTAAAAAAAAAAACAACAGATAACCAGAACTATCTACATAGGTTTCGTCAGTTTTTTATTTGATCTAGTTAATTATGTATCATGCATACAAATCACACCAGTGGAGCTAGAGGGCTGAACATTTCAACTTTTACATTTGCTATGTCTTGAATAAAGGTTTTTGCTGTTTTTTTTAATCCGCTCTCTAATTATTATTATTATTATTATTATTATTATTATTGGGAGATCAATTTACAATGTAAGTTTGTGCTAAATTGGGTCCTTTAGTTTGTAACTGGCAGCATTCAAACTTGTATTCTGAAAATTCGGACTTTTCTTATTAGTGATTACAGCCCAGAGAAGTTACTTACTTATTGATCACGCCTTATTTTTCAACGTTTAATTGATACCCAACACGACGGAATGCTGCCAACGTTGATTACGTGACGGTCTCTTTTCAGTGACAGAACTTGTGACATTTGATTGTAAAAGAAAAAATGCATTTTGTTTACAAGGACGACATTTCAATTAAACGTAGTAAAAAAGTGAAAAATACAAAAACAGAAAGATACAAATCTCTCCAAAAAGGTTGACATTAATCGGTTGCAAAAGAAAAATCAAGAAGTTTCGTTAAATTGAAAATGAAAAAAAAAAGAAGTATTTTATGCAAATACTTCACCGCTGATAAGCTCTTTTAACTCTCGTCAGTTTTATGAGAACATTGTGTTCGAATCTATGTGCATGCATAGATATAATTATGTATTCCAGCGTTTTTGTATATCGATGCAGGTGCAGCTTTTCTCATTTACAAATACACTAGTACATAAACGTAACCGTAAAAGTGATGCAGTTATCAAAGTATGGATCGGCACCGTGGAACCTCAAGCGATTTTTATAACAGACCATCTCATACTTCTACAACCCTTTAATGGCTTTCATTAGCTATGTTAATCTATTTTATAAGTTCCAACTCTTTGGAACTTTTTGTTTATAGCAGGAATCGCACAAAACATACAACCATACAACCAATTATACCTTTAAACATACTAATTTGCACATATAGCGATTATAATGATATATATTTATGTTGTTACTGTTTTATATCATCAAAGCTTCAAATAATTGTCCAACACATATAGTGAAGGACACCACAGGTAGAGCAGCAATCAGTAGGTTAATCTCACAGATTGTTAGTTAGTCCGATCCTCATTGAATGCCCCACTTATGTCGTCTTTTACCAGATTAAGCTTTGTGAGGATATGCATATCATCATCATCATCATCATCAGTCTTTTAACGTCCGTTGTTAGACATAGACCTTCCCCAGGATTCACCATAATTCTCTATCATGGGCGTCGTGGAGCCAGTATTTTCTGAATTTGTCTCGTTCATCTCTCCATCTTGTGTTTTGTTGGCCTCGGTTTCTCATGTAATCTCTGGGGATCCATGTTGTATGACTTGATGTCAATCAGTTGTCTTTCATTCTTGAAACATGGCCAGCCCATTGCCATCTGAGATTTTAACGGATTGTATGATGTCCCTGACTTCTGTCTTTTCCGGGTGTACTGTGCTGTCTTGTGATCTCTCCATGTGAGGCCCAGCATAATTCTTTCATGTGCACGTTGCATAGTTCTCAATTTGCGGATCTGTCTCTTGGTTAGGTTCCAGCTCACTCTTATTCTCGAGCAGTTTCTCCGACTTTTCCTGGCACACAGTGGAATTAAAGACATAAATATACACACCAAAGAAAACAGTCGAGACAAGCCTTGCTGCAACAGAGTGAAACCCAACTTTTACTTCAATGCAGACTGAAGATGATTACTTCAACTTTCATATTTCATATATAAAATGAAGGAATATAAGACTTCTCAGTTAAGCTCAGTTGGTCTGAGCACTGCCTTCCAGTCACATTTTGAATAATGGGAGGGAGATTTTCATTTATATCTAGGTTGGTTATAGACACACAGTTAAGAGTTCACTCCACTAAATTTATTGAAGACTGTTCTCATTACGGAGGAAAAACCAAGTCAACTCCAACTTGAATTTTATGTTTGACAAAAAACAGAAAGAATTCAGAAAATTTTCTTTCGCTATGTTATACATTTTAATTTTTTTCAGATTGTACCCTTAAGCACACATAGCATAAAGGGGCAAGTGAACAAGCAGGTAATTTCTGTTTGATAGAAAAAATGATAAACCTAGGCACTCACAACTTCAGCTCCACTTCTCCGTGGTAGTACAAGCCATAGTCTTCGATGAAAAACAGATTTTATTCACCATACAATTAACGCATTTGTCTGACTCCCCTCCCCAACAGTGTTATATAAAGTCAGTTTAATGTGGGGATACCGCATACATTAACGTGTTGGTAGGACCTTCTAAAAAAATTCCCTTTCGTCCTCGCAACTATGGCTTCAAGGACTGGTCTTGAGATCTCAAGACGAATCCTGAGCCCCTTCGTCTCGACCTCACTGAACAACAAAACACTCCATGAGGAAAAACCTCCAATCAGCCATGACATCCGACTGGTCCTATTCTAATTTCTAGAACTCATGATAATGTTTTAATTATCCCTATACATTCAAATATTTAAACTTACTTGATGATGGTTTAGACTGATTTAGAGTCTCTGCACTTAATATGGTGTGGGATGAGTTTTCTGAGCAGGAACTACTGAAGCCATAGCCAGCGTATTGGCTCTTCTAGTGTTCGATGTTAACAAGACTTGCATCTTTGTCTAAATGTCTCCTGTACCAAATATCAGCCAATCCAACAATCTTCGTTGAAAAAAACTGCGAATGGCGCAGACTACCTTGCCAAATGTGTTCTGTGAGTAGATTTTCCCTTTGCTCCAAAAAATCGTACATAAGCATAAATATTTATGCGTGTATTGATTCAAAACAAAATCTCAGCTTATGGTTTATTTTCCATCCACACGGAACAAAGCAAATCACGACTGAGTCCGGGCAGATGTAAAACCTTACATTCACTGACAGTCAAAGCTTATATTCACACAATGCAAAGCGCATTTCTCGCTTTATAAAATCCCATGTAATAACAGAGTAATTCCATGTTCAAAAATATACCGAATGATATATTGAAAACAAATTGTATAAAATGATTTTAAAGTATAAACACAAAGAAACAATTCCCAGACGTATTAGGAGACACGCGTAAAGTAAATCTGTTATATAGTTGAAATATAGAATATTTGCTGCTGAAATGAGAATGGACATTATTTTTCATGTTTTCGGTCACTGGTCTTTTCTGCCAATGATATAATGGTATCTAGACTGTTGTATGCTGAGCTGTATTCACGTAGTTTCACATTTACAATTAAATCTTGCAAAACCACGATTTTTTTTACACATTTATTACTTTTTTGCTAAAGAAATTCGCCAGCTTCTGAGAAAGCAACTATGGAGTGACAAATATCTTTAGAACAAATGAAATAAAGTGTTAGTGTGTTATAAAATTATGATTATGCGAAATCTATTCATAAATATGAAACTACCAGAATGCAACATTATTTATTTTGAAATAAGAACAAAATTGAATTAGGTCTGATTAAACAGTGATCAACACCCTCACACATCCGGGACATCACACTAACATCTAGCCTGGGGATCTATAAATAGACACCATTTTATATCCTCACACATTTTCTGGAGATGTTAACTCTGACTTACGGAACATGTTAAATTGAATAAAGAAATCTCATTTGTGCAATCTATTTTGGCTTTCTAGACTGTCTCTTCAATCGAATAATCATTTAACCAAGAATCAGATGTCACCTGCCTTATAGATATTGTTGAACGAGAACCTTATTGAGAAAATAATGTTATCAATAGACAGGGAAACATGCCGTAGACTCTAGCAGCTGATCAGTCACTTTTTGTTGCGGTCAGGCATTTCAATTCTCCCGATAGACAGACTAATCGACCAAAAGAAGCGGGGATAACGGGGAGAACAGAGGTGTGAGAACTATTCTTTTGGGCGAGTGCTTTTATCTCTATTATTTTGAACACAATGTTTTGGCCAATGTATTCATCCTTCCTCATCTCAGTAAGCCAATGTCATTGCTGGTTTGTCTATGTATAAAATTAAGTTACTTCTTCCGTGATTTAAACTCAAGACAATCGGGTCAATAAGCGGCTGATTTATCGACTGTGCTAAGTTGACGCTAGTTGATTGTAAAAGGAAATTAAGGTTACTAATACGTCGGTAAATATCGTACCAATGCTTCTATCACTGTATGTAGGCCAGCATCTTTGACTTAGCGGTACTCCAACTGTAAAAATGAATGTTATTACTGAATTTGCCGTTCGTTGTACGAGCAGTTATGGGTAAAATATCTGAGCAGATTGGGCTTTCTGGCCTTGGGATGGCAACTAGTCTAGGAGAACAACAACTCTGATTCCACAACCAAGGAGTAGATATCCTTTAAGGTGGTTTGACTCCAAATTGGATGTCCCCGATAGTTCCTACGACCAAGCTGATTCCATATGTATCGCTCTAGCTTTCCTCGGGACTAAATCAGCAAAGACGAGAGGGGACTTTGGCGGTCGGGCATCCCAGGATATCCATACGCATAATTGATCTATACATTACATGAAATCCTGTCAATCTTGGATAATGTACTTGTATTGTATAATGTATTTCTAGAGGTCATTTTCCCTCATAATTTCCTTTTCTTTCATTTCCTAAGCAAGAATACTAAATAGCTTGAGTACTCCTTATCTGAAACTCCGAAAACCAAAATGTTCCAAATCCCAAAGTCAACACGACATCTCAATCAGAACAAATTATTGTCATCGCTATACCTATATGCATTAATCGCTGAATATTTTGCTCATTCTGAACGAAAGAATCGTTGAAAATATCAGAAAAGAGTTGCAGATACTAACATAAGTGGAAGTGACGACGATAACGGGAAAAGAAAGCGTTTATATTTATCGCATCATTTATGCATGAGTGTCCCCAAATCCGAAACTCTTTTGGTCTCAAGCATTTCAGATGAGGAATGCTCGATGAGTATATAGTTCAAGTAGGCCACAGTACTGGAGACCAGAGTTTGCTGCTTCGGAGATGTTAAAAGCAAACAAGTCTGACTGCTGTAGGGTCAAACTCCACCCCGATTTCTATCCTGACTTATAACGTCAGATGAAGATTGGTAAAATTACAGCTTTTGTCTTTAAAATAAGCCGTAAAAATTTACAGTAATATAAGCAGCTACTTTTGATATTTTTTTTAATTAAAAAAAAATGACAAGTAATTTATCTTATCCAAGCGAGCGATGTGGAGCTAGTCAGCTTGGGTATTGATCAAGGCCTGTAGTTGTCTATGCAATTATGACGTCCGTTGCAAGTCTATGTAAATCTAAATCGTAGAACTGAAATGAAAATCATATAACACAACCCAACAAACATGTAGGCCACATAAAAAAGGTAGTTAAAAATCATAAACACTGAGTAATCTCAATGCTATTATTACAGCAGTCAAAACGTTTTTTTTTAGAAAGCATGTAATATTTTGAAAATTAAAATCAACAGTGCCATAAAAATAACATCTCCAACCACAAGCATTCGGTAGAAAGCGAAATTTGTCGGAAGAGATCTCTGGAACGTATCCATATTATCGTAATAATCCTCATGTTAATAATAAGAAAAATGATTGTAGATTTTTGTGCATCTGTTGTTGATTTCGACTTTAGTTGAACGTTATGTGGATAAAACCAAAAATAGATTTGATTTTTTTGTGCTTCCTTTATCCAAACATTGATAATTTTTCTCCTATTCTTTTTTTTACAGCGAATAATATTTAACTGATTATGGCCTAAACAAACAGAGATCTGTCAACAGTTTTTTGTACTTTGAAAATATTTTTCTTGTGCTATGAAGATTGAAAAACTTTTACTTTCAATTTTACTTTAAGACAAAAAAAGATTGATATGGGGTATGACCAGGTCATTTTCTACCCATGTGATACACGTTACAGGATGAACCCAACTGTCCTGGTGTCAATACGCTCAGTCATGCGTTTATATAAAATACTACAGAGGAAGAGCTGTCAGAAAATATTTTGAAAACTAGCTGAGCAACGCTTAGGGTATGCAGCTGATAGTGTTAAACGATTTAAAATTTCATGTCTGGCCAGACGAATTCTACTTGACCACTTAAAGACACCAGTTCGACTAAACGTTTACTTAACTTTTTAGAAAATTTCTATAGAAACGTTAACAAAATCTATGGTGTAAAAATCTGCAGATAGGTTTCAAAGTCTGAAAATATCACTAACTCACATCATAACCCCTCAGTGACATTAACACAGAACTAGACTGAACTAACTTACGTTTACCGTCTGCTCCTTTGTTCGGGATGGTATCAGATGGTTAGCGGAAGGAGGAACAGACGGAAGTTGAGAACTGTTAGCGGTTCCATCATCGTGTTACTGTAGTTTCTTTTTCTAAGTCATCAGGTAAATTAACAACCGGGGTCATTGTAGCTGGCTTTTCTAGCCGGGAATCCAGTTACAGGCGAATCGGACTGGAAAACGGCCAGACGATTTATTCGATAAACGACCATGATTAATCATGTCTCGCGAATAGCTTACAATCTTTTCGCGCGTTGAGAATACTTGCGAACAAATACCCGCTGAACTTTTTCAATTGACCCTTGAGCGAATGTGATTTATTGTTAGAAATGCTGCAATTAGAGAGAGAGAGAGAGAGAGAGGGGGGGGGGGAAGGAGAATTGTTAATCATGATGTGATATCATTAGGATAAATGTTCTTTAGCAAGAACCATAAGTTCAAAGATACCTCCACTATCCTATCCGTCCATATGGTTGCCTTGATTACTAGCAACCTACAATTAGGCTAGATAGATAGATAGATAGATAGATAGATAGAGAGAGAGAGAGAGAGAGAGAGAGGGGGGGATTTTGACACCTCCAAATTATTTGATCCTATGCCCTTCGCCGTCGAAGGGAAACATTCACCTAGGTCAGTTAATAAAATCAGAGAGAGACCACGAAAGCGAAATGAGACGGTGCATAAAAATCGACTGGGAACCTGTGGTATTAATAAAGACATTGGAGAGCACCGAGCCAATATGCTCAAAGCGTAAAGTATACAATGGATGCTTATTACCATCTATAACTAATGGAGTCGACACGTGGAAAAAAGCTGAGAACCAACTTAGAATTACAGAGAGAACCATAGAAATGCTGGGGATAACTTTGAAGAATACAAAAAGATCAACATGGGTCCAAAGGCGACGTAAGGGGAAAGATATACATAAAAAACGGGCATCAAAGAGAGCCATGGAAATCCTGGGGATAACTTCAAAGGTTACAAAAAGATCAACTTGGGTCCAAGTGCAAATTAAGGGGAAATATTTTATACATAAAAAGGGAAGCACAGAGAGCCATGGAAATCCTGGGGACAACTTCGATGGTTACAAAAAGAGTAACATGGGTCCAAGGGCAAATTATGGGGAAAAATATCATACATAAAAAAGGGGCAACACAGAGCCCTAGAAATGCCGGGGATAAATTCGAAGGTTACAGAAGAAAGATCAACATGGGTCTAGGTGCAAATTAATGGGAAAGATATCTTATATAATAAAAAAAGACAAAAAAAAAAAAATGAGATATCCAGCCGTGGACTTGTGAAAGCTACTGTTGCTGATAGGGCCTTATGTAGTGGCGACCAAGATGACCTCCCAGCTTTCCACAAGTTGTTTTAGGGTCTCTTTCAGAACCATTTTGTAATATTGGCGGCCCCATCCAGAGTTAGCGTCAGGCAAAGTTAGAGAGGAAGCCTGGAAGCAGAATTAAAGGAACCGGAGGAAGATTATGTGGAAATAAATGTAAAAAGGAGTTCCGAAAATATACTTACACCCACACACACTCGCAGAGAGAGACAGAGACAGAGAGAGAGAGAGAGAGAGAGAGAGGGGGGGGGGAGAGAGAGAAAGAAGAGGAGATTTTTGAGCCTTCAAATTATTTAGTCCTATGTCCTTCGCAGCCGAATTTCCCTAAGCTACTGCAGAGATGAACGAGGAAGAGAATGGTGAACCCGATTGATCTCAAGGTCTGAGCGAGATTTCAAACCATTCCAACTTGAAACAGCACCAAAAAATACAAATCTCTCCCCAACTCCGTGAGAGAATAAAAATAAGAAGGCACGAGGATGAATAAGACGAGGCTGATTTCCTCCAAGGTCCGAACTAGGGTTGTACCCCTAAGTAAATTAGCCGATTACCGATTAATCAGCCTAAAATTATTCCCGTGGATTACCGATTGATTATTCTTTACTGATTATTCTTTCTATATACTGTACAGGTGTATTGCACTATATGGTTATCACAATGAATTACACTTCTTTTACCGGTTATACCGATAAGTAAATGCATGCAATATAAAACAATATAAAGCAACGTGGGTAATAAAATTGTTTTCTATTTTATTGTTTATTCCTCATGTACATTAAAAAATTAGAGGTTTAATTAGGTTGAACGCTGTTTTACCAAAACTATTTGCAAATGCATTCTATTGAATGCTTCCGTATCAAGTGGAAAAAAAACCCAGCCAAAACCCTCCCAACAGCTATTGTGATGAATAATCTCAAAAAGTTCCATCCTGGAAAAATGGCAAAAATGGCTATACTGAAGAGAGAGAAATGTAGAAGCCAGGCGTTCAACGGGAAATTATACTTATACGGACTTTGCTCCTAAAACACGAACCACTTTGAAAGCGATATTTGGAAAGAAGAGGATATAGGATAACAATAATCATCGGTCTAAAGATTTATTATTTGATAAGAGAACTGATCACTGTTGACCTGCAGCCATATTCTGGTGAATCTGATCTGTGATTCCAAAGGCTGCTCAGAAAGATAACTCCCAATTATGATATTCGAAGCGGAAAATATTTCCTGAAATCATTGTTCTAAACATATTTCGAAAAGTGAAAACAAAAATACAGGAATCTGTCAATAACGCCTAATATATTTCTTTAAGCATTGACATTCAGGCAGATACTACAATAATTCTCCATATCTCAGCGTAGCAAGACAGTGGTTGACGGATAAATTTGAGCCTGTAAAAGCTGATTTGGAATCGTTCTTTTTGAAGGCTTTCAAACTGGCGTACGGTTCAGTGAAGAGCTAAATAATATTCTTGAAAAATTTTTAGCTGACAAAAAATCTTAGTATTGCGAGGTTCTGGAGCAAATATGGAAGCTGATGTAAGTAATTGTGTCCTAGAGTTACCATCTTGAGTTATACACACACTTCAAGTTTCATTTGATTAATCTATATTTGCTCGACAAGCTTTAAAGAATATAATCCTAACCAGTAGAAATAAAGTGAAGCATTGGTTCAGTAGTAAACAAGTTGAAGGAATTACAGGATCAGATAGGCTTATTGAAACATAAGTGGTTTCTTAGTGTGTCTACTCGATGCAATCCAACATATCACATGCAAGGAAGAAATATTGAACGATGAAAATCCATTGTTCCACATGCTATAGATACCGACATCACTAGATTAAGTTTTTATCAATGGAAACTTTCTGGAAAAAGAAGTTTAACTTGTAACAACATTCGAAGAAATTACTGTGGGAGCAAGTAAGAGAAAATACACCCCTTCAACGATTATCCCCACTATTCAGGCGATGAATTTATTTTTATCAGGAGATAAACAAGCAGTATCTTCAACGAAATTCATGCTACAGTGGAAGATAATTTTTTTAGATGCAGTCACGCACCTTTATAACATTATAACAATTTTGTTCGGTTTAGATTTTTGTTTTCATTCTTTGAAACGTACCCGGAACTATGTTTTCAGAAAAGTTTAGAACAGATTTTCAGCATATTTGGAAAACAAATCTTTGTGCCTGTCTTCTTTACTAGATCTTAGATTCAAGATGACATTTCAGAGAACAGACATGGTAGAATAATAAAGGAATGGACATAGGAAGCTTCGGAAAATGCGGACATTTTGGAATCTGGAGAGAGAGTTCAACCGGAGATACTTTGTCCAGTTCTGGAGATTATCAGAAACCTGCTGAAATTTGATTATTCTCAATAAAGCAGCTTAAGGTTTCATTTTATATGGTAAATCTTATTGATTGTCTGAGGATACGTTATGGCTGCTTTTGTTTTGCAACTGGTAAAAACTTGAATATATTCCTTTGTTCAGTAAGATACAATAATCTTTTTGCTTTATCAAATTGTGATAATGAGTAAATATACTTCCCCAGTCTGTTATTTTAAAAACGGTAGAGTTTGGCAAAAATAGTCAGAATATAATTTAAATCCATCCGATGTCTATGATAATTGATGATTCTCAAGGCAGAGATGAAATTTCTATGATTTAATAAAAAGATGACCGAATATGAAAACCGATTAACCGGCCGAAAAGAAGCCGATAACCGATTTATTGGCAAATGACTGATATTGCTGATTATCTAACGACCAATCGGTGTAACCCTAGTCTAAACATTACAAAAGGATTCTAAACATAGTATTGGTAGTTATGCAGTAGTAGAACGACAAAGAAGAAGAGGATGGAGAAGAGAAAGATGAGGATGGTTCAACCCAAAGTCTTCACCAAGTTTCATATCACACTAACTTGACACTGCAGAGAAAATTGATACCTAACCTATTAGGGATCAACACACACACACACACACACACACACACACATATATATATATATATATATATATATATATATATATATATATTAGCGTTGATTGGGAGAAAAAAACTTCAATATATATCAAGACTGGAAATCAATTAATATTTTACTGAGATTTCATAAAACTAAATAAAGGGAAGGGTATGCTCACACACAATGACGTTGTCGGGCCTGCACACACACTGGAGCAGTCCAACACGAGCCTGCCTGTATCTTTAGGCAGGCCAACGTAACATCTCATAAAGCCTTGAAAAATGTTTCCCTCAAAACTGAGAATTCAATTTTCCACTTTTGGCATTAGTGGTTCGCACGACAAAGCGGACCATCGGATCAGATTGGGGTGAGGTTTTTTGGAATAATAAAAAAAATGTTTCATTGCATGGTAGGGTTATATATATATATATATATATATATGTATATATATATATATATATATATATATATATATATATATATATATATATATATATATATATATATATATATATATATATATATATATATATATATACTATCAAACTCGCAGGAGCACCGAGAAAAAAAGAAATTCATATCTGCGGTTTCCTACCACGGATGAAAAGTAAGGGTTCAGTTTAGCATTATAATTACATTGTAAATAGATCCATCCTCTGGGATCTTTTAATTTTTCTCTCTCAAAACTGACAAATTCTAGAAAGGTTCGAAAGTGAAAAAAAAATTTTTTTCGCCGGAGTTCGAACCCATGCTCCATGCCTTTCCCTGTGATTCTAAACACTATGCCATTTGTGGTTCTGCTGATTTTCGCTTAGAAATAAACAAATCTTTCAATACAAACTTACAAATTAGGATAGAATTTCAATTTTAATCTTAAATCGACCTGTATGAACTTTTGAGGCCATTAATCCAATGTCAATCCTGGGATAGAATTACTCTTATAGACATATTGTCAGTCCTCAAGGTGCAGTTGTTTGAGAAGCAATAAGACCCATAAATGCAAACAAGCAAGCAATCAAACAAGATTGTAAAAAGTTTGAAAAGAAGAAAATTAAGGAAAAGTGGTTAATCAAGTTATAATGACGACGTATTAGGAATGTTTAGATTTTGAATATTACCTAGAAATGCTTTTGCTAAGAATTAAAACAGAAAATGTTCACAAGTCGAAGAAGCAGTGCAAAAGTAAGACTTATCAAATCCAAAGTGCTATTGTTTATGAGATAAAGTCTTGCATTATCTACTCAAAAAATTATTCATTAATAAGCAACAGATGTTCTCTTAGATCGATATTTGTGCAGGAAGCGACGCTGGTAGGCAAAACCACAACGAGAAAAGTAAACAATAATCTTATATATTCAAATTATCGTGCCAGAATGATCAGACCCTTGACACGAAAAGCGATGGAAACGAAGTTGGCATTGTGTAACGGTATTTAACCAGCAGAGAGAGGCCCTAAATGTCATACAAAGACTTCAACTTATTTTTTTCTATTGAAATGTATAATTAAACAACATATTCATCAGAAATTAACTCAGTTATGAAATTAAATGCTTGTCAGATGGTGAATCATGAACTCGTCAGTTTGGTACGTCGTATTCACTGTTTCCATCGTACCTTGACGGGTTTATGGCGCCCAATCTGATAAGGATATGCGTTTAACTTCATTATTGTGTTAATGACTTTAATTCTATTTTCAAGAACTTACAACCATGATCAGTCAGAAGGGGAGAAGCCCAACGGAGAGAGGTGGAATTTTCTTTTCACAAAGGAAAACGATTGAAGGGTAAAGTCAGAAAAGTGTCAAGTAGAATCAGAAATAATTGGACTTTAGACTTTAATCGCTTCAATCGTGATTTTTCAATTTTAGATTTTTTGCTATTGAATTTTATTATTCATATTTGGATGTCATATTGAAGATAACTAACATTGAATGAATCATTTAGGCAACCATTTCCTATTGAAAAGTACAAGGGACACACAGGTTTCAAATTATTCGACAAAATATGTGATACTTCAAAATACCGCTAGTTCATAAAGAGTTATTTGTGTGTAGCTCTTCTACGGTCCCATGGGATCTTTTAATTAGAAGCATGAAATAAAGTTTTTTTTGTGAATCCTCAATGTAAGTACTTTCTAAGAATGTATGACGCCATTTTTATGACCCGGTGTGTATTGTGCAGTCCTGATACATAGAGAATTAAAAGATAATAAAATACTAAAAATGAACACAACCTATCACATTGTCGGGTGCATTTATGAAAAAATACCCCATCTTACCCCACCAAAGGTTCTCGACAGTTTTTCGTAGTATCAAGTGAGCTCAATGACATACTAGAAGTCTATCATTATCTGACTGCTAGAAAGATGGCCACCAAAACCTTATAATGCCCATGACTATACAGAAACTGTCATATCACCAACATATTCTTCCAGCATACCATGTTAGGGTGTGGAACATTTGAAAAAGACGTGATTAATGAAGGGAAATAAATACTCGCACATACTCGGTCTCAATTTAGCGTGAACTTACGATGAAAACTGAACCACCAAAAAAATCCCATTCAAGAATGGTTGAAAAAACAAAAAAAAAGTTGTTTTTTTGTACGTATAATAAAGGGTAAATTTTGAAAATTTCAGCCCTTTATCTCCTTGACAAGGTTTGTACGCAGGATACATACATACAAGGCAAACCAGCCGGATTAAGTTAAAAACTGAAGAAACCTATTTTGACTGTTTTGGTAACTGTTCTATTTGACAGTTCCAATCAACGATGATAATGAAAGAGACCAAAATTGAAAGTCTTCTAATTTACACGCACTAACATGCTAATGTATCTATAATTTGGCCTTTTTGCCTTAAGACTTTGATGAGAGAAAAGTGTGTATCTGTTTGCATTGATTTACTGGTCAAAGTCCATATTTAACATTCATCATTCAGATTTATTTTATTGCGAAGCATCAATTCAAATATGAAAAACCAACGATCCTTGATTATTGCGAAACACATAGCTATTGATTTCGGACATAGACTCACGTGCATGCACACATACACTCACAAACACATACTTTAACGCATGTGCTCTCTCTTTCTCTCTCACACACGTACACACACAGAGATATTGTCTCTCTGTTTCTTCTTATTTCTCACACGCTGTGAAGGAGACAGAGATACTCAAATGTGCATTTGTTTTATCGATATCCATATAGTAGAAGAAGAAAAAGAAGAAGAAGAAGAAGAAGAAGAAGAAGAAGAAGAAGAAGGATTCTACGATATCTCAGACTCCTATTTTTTCTCTAATACAATGTGTTATCTTGTGATCTCTCTATGTTATATTGAGCATAATTCTCTCTTGTGCATGTTGCGTTGTTCACAGTTTAAAGGTCATTCTCTTGGTCAGGTTCCATGTTTCAGCTCCGTGACTATAGAAGAACCAAAAACCTAAATTATTCTGTAAAACAATAAAGAAGATCAATTAATGAATATAATCTAGGCATTCTATCTTGGTATGTGTTACAGTGTCACTCGATAAGTCTTTTAATCGCAGTAACAAAACTAATTTACTAAATCATAAAACAAACAGATCAGAAAGACTTGAAATGAATCAAACAATCAAATTTGATGAACTCAGATAAGAAAAATTAATAGTTTCGTAAATCATCAAATTTTCAGTACACAATCACTTATCAAAAGTAACCAAAAAAAACCCCAGCTCAAATAACAGTTATAACAGTCAGATTTGATTACTTAGACAAAAAAGTTTTTAGAGATATTATACACAACATACATCAGACCGCTCAGATTATGTAGACCAAGCATGGGATCCATATCTCAAAAAAAAAAAAAAAATATATACCGTAGAACTAAAAAATATACAAAGAAGAGCAGTGAAAATGGCCCCAGATTTTTAAAAAAATTTCCGATACTGATTTTGCAAGAAAAAAAAGAAATTTACGTGCGATACAATAGAAACACTCAAAATAGTAAAAAATATAGATAACATCTTAGCTAAAAAGTCCTTTACAGTGAACCAAAGAAACAACAGCAAAATGTATTAAGAACGATGCCAAAAACGCTAGAAAAAAAAACCAAACTTCTTCCCTCAAAGAATTATACACAACTGGGACTCACCAGTAAAGCACGATCCAAATATACTAGAAACAAAATCAGTGAATAACTACAAGAATAAATAAGGCGATTACATAAGACAAAAAACACCCCCTCTAAAACAACCTTTGAACAACTTTGGCTGAGGCGAGAGACGAGTACAAAGGTGTGCATCTCTTTTACTAGCAAAAATGTTCATGCTCATTTCATGTCGTTATATGTGGATTTATGTGCAGAAAGTTTAGGGTGGTGTAACGGTTACCAGCAATCAATTGGTAGACCGAGTTCGAAATTTGACTTGGTCGGCTTACGTTAATTTCCCATTAATACCCTTGAGAAAGGCATAAAACAACTTTTCCCTGCATACTTTCTCATATCCAGATACCGTGTCAAAATTTCTCGTTAATGGTATCTCACTGTGATTGAAAGGGGATAGAGGGAGCACTTTGGCAAACCATTCTTTCATAATCATTCTACCTGTACAAGAAAAGTCAAGGAAAAGCTGTTACCTGCATAATCAAACCTGAAAGTGTTTATCCATATCTCGCATAAATGAAACACCGTAGCCTGCGCATGTACCAGAAATAAGTATCTAAAAGATTATTAAAAAATATCTAAGAAATAAATCTTGTATCTAAAATTATCTAAAAACAATACCATGGCCCCAAAGACAGAAAAAGTACTTCTTAGAATAATCAAAAAGCGATGTTTTTAGATGGTGCCTAGTGGTGAACCCATGCACATTTTCAAGATTATAACACCGAAAAAGATGACCAAGAGCGCCCAGAGAGAGAGAGAGAGAGAGAGAGACGGAGAGAGAGAGACGGAGAGACGCAGACAAGCGAAGAGAGAAGACTATGAATCATACCAGGCTGTTTGGTGGGGTGGGCCATTTGTGGAGCTGTGATTATTTAATACGTCTGTGTAGTTACAGAGATTATAGACATCATCCACTCACTTGCTTATAATTTTTTTATCGATACTTTTATTCAACTGGCTATTTTTTTACTGACTTGTGACCATGTGATGTTATGTGCATTCCAACCAGATTATAACATAAAACGTACAGATTGGTCGACACATGTAAAACAGTACAGTTTTATGTGATTGCTCAGCGTAAAATATCATTTTTCAACAGATTTCTCGACGAACTAAAACTAATTAAATGAACAGGTTAATATTCCAGTAATAAATACGTATTTTTTGCTGCAACGTATCATTTATTCGTTTCTATCTGTAATATTTCGACATTTTTAGATAGTAAAATGTTACAAATTTCTTGTTCTGAATTTCTCGTCTTCTTTTTGACGTAATATTTTGGTTAACTTTTTCATAAGCTAGAGCCACGATTGTGTTATTACAAAGTCCGATTCTTAATTTTTGTGTGATTTTTAATTTTTGCAAGTTGTATCTCGAGTGCCTCTCTCACCTTTCTCTTTTTGTAACTTGATTGTATGCTTAGTGTTTTTGTTTCCAGTAATATATAAAAGTATTCCTTTGACTTAGGATTCTCCGACTTACGATATTTCGAAGGTACGAACATATTTTGCTCACTATAAAGATCGTCCATTCATACAATAATTACCAATGTCCCCTGTCACTTAATGAGGTGTAACTGGCACAGTAAAATGGAATTTCATTCATATTTTGATGACACACAAAAAAGACGAATTTCAAGGACGATAAAAAAATAGGAAGGAATAAAAACAACAAAAAAAATCCAACAGAACGCTATTCTCCAAGCTCATTGCAATGCAAATTTCTATTAGCCAGCTATATATGAAATGAAATGCTCATTTATAAATGCAGAAGGGACGCTCGGAACTTGCAAACCCCACAAATGCAGAGAGCAGAGCTTTAGGGGCGCAAGATATCTAAAGAACCCTAGAAAATCTAAAAAAAATCTAAAGAGTGATCTAAAAAAAAAATGTGGCGTGCGCAGTCGGATCTAGCGCCGCCACTGATGTAAATTGGTATTTCAACACAACTTGGGAAATAAGACAGCAACTCACTGGTCAGCGCGTGCGCACACTTTACGGAGAGGACAGTAAGTATAGGTACCCATGTACTTTTCCAAGATGTTTTCAAAACCTATTAGAATAAGTGAACAGAAAGAGAAAAAAAAAAATCAGAAAAATGACTTTTGCGTAAGTAGGTTTAGGCCGTTTTTAAATGTTGTTTACAATTCTGTCGACAGATTTTTTCATATCTCTTATGATTGATGAGTGTATCATTGGAAAAAATAAAGTCTGTTTTTTAAAAGATTTCCCCCAAATCGAGTATACCTCGCGGAAATTTGATTCGAAGGAAATCAATTAATTAGTTTCTCTTAATGGTTAATTGACAGAATTTGGGAAAAGTTTTACTCAATTTTTACTCAGAACATAATGAAAATACATTTGTTTACTGAGGTTGTCTGCTTATCTATCAATGCAGATTAAAGGTCAAGTACTTTTTAACTCACGGCTAACATAAATTAACTAAGCGTCTAATGGTAAATTTAGTGTATGGATGGCCAAAAATAACGAAAACCTGTTTTCTTGGCGCAGACGCGCTATGTCATTATTAAACAAGCAACAGGCTAACCACACCATGATTTAAGAGAAATATACCAAAAATCTACTGTCAAATTTCAATAGATTATTTGGTTCTCACAGTATTTTTTCTTTTTATGCCATTATGAACGATTATGGATTCATTTTATACAATTATACATTGTGATTTATGCTTTCAATTAATGAAACAGCTATGATAACATGATATTCATTTCAAACTTATTTGAGAATCAAAATATCTAAAAACTGAAATTTAAGTCCCTATTCAAAAGTACATTCAATTTACCCTCTGATTTTCGGTACTTTAACAAAGGGACTATTTGCATAAACAGTGGATGTGTGCGCGTGCAGGATACATAAGTATTTGGACACTTGTGAAATATCCATTCGATATACTTCCGATACTTATTCGCTTTATGTTTAAACAGTTGGAAAATTTAGATATGCAATCACCAATTACAAAGAAAAAAAATACACATTTCCGATTATTCAATGCAGAATAAAATAGAAACAAAAGTATTGATGGGCAATCTATTCAGATGCTATCAGAATACTACCGAATGAATTCTATTTAAGAAGAAATTGGGTTCTACATCTTCTACACTTACATATAAGCTTTTTAGATGTTCCAACAATACTACACTATGATGTGAGGCCGTCACAGTTATCATCCACTTTACCTTCATGAAACAAGACTGCTATGACTGAAAGAAAGAAACTCTCAACTGAACAAAAGAATGAAGTAGTTTAGCAACTCAATGAAGGTTCCAGCAACTGGAGTTTTGCCAAGATGTTAAATGTCCCGGTCTGAATCATTAGATGAATAATTCTGAAGAAGAAGAAATTTGGTACCAAAAAAAAAAAAAAAAAAAAAAAAAAAAGAAAGAAAAATTCCTTGAATTGTCACTCCACAGGAAATTTCTTCATCAGTAACTTGAGGAAAGAAGGCAAATCGAATCCAATGGTAACTTGACAGGAGATACTAGATGATTTAAGAGCAGTTTGGTCTTCGGTTAATGGAATAACTATTAGTAATGAAATGCACAGGAATGGTTTAACTCTTGTACCTAACGAAAAACACCTTTGTACCGGTATTCCCAGATTAAGTTTGCTCGTGAGCATTTACAGAAGCCTATTCACTTTTGGATGTACGTTCTTTGGTTAGATGAAACAAAGATCTAAATGTTGGCCACAACCCAGCTCATCATATATGAAGAAAAAGATGGATGTGTCTACAATCGGAAAAGCAGCACAGTAAAGCACGGAGGTGGAAGGTACTTCTCTTTCAATGATACGAGGGTCACATCGCGTGATTTGAGGACCATGAACGGAGCAATGTATCGGAGAATTTTGGAAACTGATTTGATCTATTGGGTACAGCAGTTTGAGCTTGCGGAAGTTTGAATAGATAACGACTGGAAGCATGCAGCTAAAGTAACTCGCAAATGGTTTGTTCGGAATTGTGTGCAGGTTCTTCAGTGTCCTAATCTCTGACTGAGATTGATTAAATTTTATTCTGCATCGTATGTTTGGAAATGTGTTTTTTTTTTAACAGCGACAAGTGTCATCAGTTCAATAGAACGGCAAAACACCATATTTCAAATCAGCATTTGTAATGAATTAAGTGGCTCGAATAGAGAGTGGTTAGAGAGAGAGAGAGAGAGAGAGAGAGAGAGAGAGAGAGAGAGAGAGAGAGAGAGAGAGAGAGAGAGAGGGGGAAGAAACATCGTTTTTTCTTTTATCGGTCTATAGCGTTGTTGTAGATAGATACGATATGAAGAGGAAACGAAGAAGTATTTCAATTTTTTCTTAAATCCATTCTCAAGATAGAAAATAGAAAGTACGAGAACAAAGAAAGAAATATATATATATATATATATATATATATAGAGAGAGAGAGAGAGAGAGGGAGGGGGAAGATAGATAGATAGAGATAGAGATAGATAGATAGATAGATAGAGATAGAGAGAGAGAGAGAGAGAGAGAGAGAGAGAGAGATTTCGCAGTTTTTAAAAAAGTTTGTTCGTTTTTTGTTTTCCTTACTATTTGCTATTTTCATATAAAAAAACATCACTTGCACAAATTTAAAGTGAATTCAAGCATCAGAAGTATGTCAAATGAATATTTTGCAAGTGTCAAAATACTTTCCTTCCATTATATATATATATATATATATATATATATATATATATATATATATATATATATATATATATAAATAATCTGTGGCAGATTAAATTTTTTTAATCTGACTTGACCCCAGGATGAACATACTACATAGAGCGCAGACCTTCGAGTTCACTTCAGGTCAATTGAGGACCCAAACTAGTTTTTTGCCCGAATTAGAAAGCTCATATTAAAACATTTATGTTTGAAAAATCATTTTATTACCAATGGACGTGGTAAATCGGCGAACCGAATTCAAACTCCGACGGAGAAAATTGAAAAAGAATTATTTCATGTTATGTGCTTTCAATCTATTATACTTTCAAATCTTCCTGAATTTTGTCAGTTTTTAGAAAAGATTAAAAAGTTAGAAGGTTCTATTCATAGTGTAACTATAATGTTGAACTGGATCCATATTTCCGTTTGTCGTATGAAACCACAAATGTGAATTTCTCTTTCTCTCAGTGCTTATGCTAGGTTATTATTTTCCAAGGAATCTGATCCTAACCCAACGATAAACCATGTTTTTCTTGAAGCAAAAAACCCTAACCCTACCCGAGCCTGACCCCAAACAAAACACGGCAAAAAAATGGGCACCGTATAAATGCAGATAGATCACTTCTCACGTCAAACTACTAAAGTCAAGAGTCTCAGTTTTTTGGGAAGATTAATTTTTAGAGTTTTAAGAGGGTACGTGTGGGACTGCATGGGCGTGCACAGACTTGTGCTGGTCCCACCTATAAGTATTTGCGTGCTCCACTGGATGGGAGTGTGCGTGTGCACACCACTTATTCAATTTTTTGAAATCGCAAAATATCATTTTTTCCTGTGTTGTTATATTTGAAGTTTTTTTCCTGGGTAATACCAGGCGCCCACCCAGTAAGTCATAACTTACAGATTTCTTTTATTGTAAGTTCCTTACTCTCCCTTGTAGTTTCAAGAATGATTGATTCTGGGTTGATTTCCAAAGTGTTTTTTTTCCGTATTCAACGGCCTTTGAGTCGACTTTGTTCTCTCTTTGATTAAATTGACCAGACAAGATCTACTAACCACACATTAAGTTCAAAGGCTCTGTATATTCTGGTCAAAATGCCACTGAATCAAGCCTAGTGTCAGATCAAATCAATCATACAATTTTATTTTTTTAGAGGTCATTGCCAGATTTAGGGGCAATGTCCGGTAGGCAATATAACACGGGGAATGCATTCTTCAAAACATTATGGTAAAGATGTTAAATGTCAAAATGGTAAATGTCTTTTTTCGTTTTCCAGCGGTTCGAATATCAATTAACCCTGAAAAACGTCAGAGGACGGACATCATGGATAGATTAACGTCGAAATATTATTTTAACTGGTCGTTTTGTTTTCTCTGTTGTGTTTGTTGAACAAGTGCGAAAGAAAACTTGGATAAACTAATTTCTAATTATGGCATTGAAAATATCCATAGTGAGTTTTCTGTGGTCTATTATTTGAACAATTATGGTCACGGGTCAATATGATCTATACAAGTAGTTTAACCTTTTTTCTCTTATCACCCGTTCATGATTATTCTTTGAAGCAATTGCCCCACGCCTCAAAGAAATTCTTTATGCAATCAAAATGACATTTTACTTACGTAGTTTATTTAATGTGATCTTTGTGCTTGATAAATCGATGCTAGATTCTGAATATTTAGATTGATATTTGTCACTTCTAGTCTTATGTATTTTTGCATTCACACACACACACACACACACACACACACACACACACACACATATATATATATATATATATATATATATATATATATATATATATATATGTTGTGTGTCTGCTTCATACTACTTTGAAACTATTTTTGAAATATCATTACACGGTGAAGGTATTCTTTGGCCAAGACAGGGTGAATAGATTAAACAATTAAATCGAACCTACGACTGATAGGGTAGCCACTTCCACGTAGCGTTGCTCTTACCATTGAGCTAAACAATCGCCAGTAATGTAAAGGAACAAAAATTAACCCCAATTCTCCACGTTATTTGTACCTTTGCATTACCAGTAGCTGTTTAGCTCAATGGTAAGAGCAACTGTAGGTTGAAGTGGCTACCCTACCGGTCATAGGTTCGATTCCTGCAGCAGCCTCATTCCCTTTAATTGTTTATTGAAACTGTATTTGAAGTGGACTCCTGTTATCGTACGGTGAATGTATCACTTGGCCTAACGCAATTTACAATCACCATATTTTAATCTCTCACCAATGCACACCCACACATACACTCAAATATACATAAATATATCAAAGATAAAGATTTTGCAATTCAAAAAGTGAGAGAGGCTTCCCCTTATTCGTTAACTTTACCGTCAAAAACAAAAGATCACCTCTTTTAAGAAAAATAAAAATAGCTGACCATCTAACGCTCCCTCAGCTCATTTTTCGCCCCCACCTTGAGGGCAATATCGCACCCATTGAGAATGATTGATCTAAACGATTATTATATTTTAACTTGTATTTTAATTTTTTTCATATAGTTTATATCTTAACTTGCATCCGGATTTTTTTCAAATGATATAAGTAAAATGTTAAGTTCAAGTATTCATGTGAGTATGCATTTGTGTTTATGTGTGATATGAATATAAATTATCAATTTATAGTGGGTCAATCGATGAATATGTGTGTGCGTATCCTAAGACACATCCTCCTCTCCAACAGGTTAGTACAAAAATCAAATATAAGCTCAACGCATTTGAAAAAAAACTTCAATAAATAATACACTGCCAACGCTTTTCCAAAATCTTGGATTACCCATGCACATATTTATGCAGCAAATACCAATGTAGACTCACTTTCACCCTTAATCTCTGCCACAACTTTGCACACTTAGATACGCCGTATACGCTCATACACTTTTTTCTTAAAAACACAGTCACTAGATTCAACTAGATTTAACTACATATACACGCAAAAAACCCTTTTAATTCCCCCCACCTACCATACACAATTGATTTGAACTTTGACTCCAACACATTTCCTCTTTTTACGCCAGTAAATGATTAGAAATTTAGAGCAATGACAATAGCAACTACACCTCATCTCCTCCCTTGAGTTTTCGAACATGTATTTATTTTTATACATTCAGAATATCTTTTCCTGCAGTAGTTGAAATCAGATCTCTGTATAAACCTCCGTATTTTTTGCTTGAAGTGAACGACGTGCTGAATGCTGGTTGTGTGTCGGCAAAAATCTGAGCAAATGCAGAACTGATAAGAATATAGTATTCAAATCCAAACATCAAAGCTCTTGAAATTGATGAATGTTTTATTAGGGTTTTCAACGATGCCATCCCGTCTCGCTTTCTCGGAAAACAATCCATTGATTTCCTTTTTACGAGTCATTTTGATTCCAACAGGCTTCTATAATTTAAAGAATTGATTGTTAGGCTCATTGTTTTCATAGTTTTGTTCAAGGATTTCAATATTATCTGCACTGTCTCTTCGCACTACTCTGATGCTTTTTAATAGCGTCGTGAGTCGACTGGTCAAAGAACGGTGAAAATGGCATGTTAAGACCAATTCAAATAGGTTAACGGCGTTTGTACGGAATTAAGTCACCCGAAAAGAGAGTGGTTAAAGTGAGATAGACAGCGTTTCTAACGAAGAACGCTGTTATCTTGATAAGAGTGGGTAAGATAGAAATGAAGGATATATAGAGAGGGTAGAGAAAGGGGAATATTTTTCATTTCCTACGTCACACTACATCATTTTATTCAATTTTAAAAATCAATTCTTGTGATAAAATTAGAAAGTAAGAGATAGATAGATAGATAGATAGAGAGAGAGAGATATAGAGAGAGAGATAGAGAGAGAGCGAGAGAGAGAGATAGAGAGAGAGAGAGAAGCAGTTTATACAGTGCTTATAACTATTGTATTCACTTCATACATATATCTCTAACTTGTTCATTTTACAACAAATTATGTCGCATTTCATTCGATATTTTTCGTTCTATCTTTGATGAAATGATTATTTGTTTTTGTTTCGGACGTTTTTATGAGGATTGACTTGAAAAATCAATTGGAAACAAACAGTTTTATTAAAGGAACGAACGTAGACAAATATTGCCAAATGCTGTCAAAAACTGTATTTACAGCGTCGCAGAGTCTGTTCTTTTCCTTGTTTCTCTCAGAATATATGATTAATACCTTTCTTTTCCGGTTAGTATTAATCAGAACCACTACAAACTTCCAAATTTTGAACCTTTCGCATTCTGAGGTCAAGAGTCTCGTCAAACTCTGATCTCTCAGCATTCATCTATCACAAGAAATAGATTTATTACTTTCATTTTGCTTTATAAAATAATCTATAATTTCTTTTCAGTTTGTACAAGGGCATACCCATTCAAAAGGTGTATTCCGTTTAATGAACACCTTCAGGCTTAAACTTGAATTAATAAGACGCTGTTCTTCATTCATTCATTATGTAGTTACTAGAAACAATCAAGGCAGAAATATCATCATTAATCGATATAACAATCAAAATGGAATTATTTTGAAATGTTGTTACGTCATCTAACGATAATTTAATTCAATCTCGTTTTATAGAAAAATTCAGCAAAAAAAAAGAAGTGATTCTGTCTGTCTGTCTGTCTGTCTGTATCTCAGTTCTATCCCGAAACCATTTCGAAATGATTAGAGACGCATAAAACGTCACTTTTTACTGTCACAAAATACGTGCTCTATTCAGTATAGATTTTTATTGTAAATTGCGCACCTCAAGAAATCAAGAATCGTTAACCCAAACGACACGCACGCACACACACTCACACATAGATATTTCTCAAAATCATTTATTTTACATAGTGTTATTTTCATTTACAATTATGCATCCGCAGTAAATAATCAAACGTACCAGGTCTGTTTATAATGTGTTTAGTAGGATGATGAAATAAACGTAGAAATAGACAACCAAATGACTTCCTAAATCATGATTTTCGAAATCATTTAGATTGTAAAAGAAATAAAATGCACACACCTACGCATGATTATATATTACTATAATATATCCGTCCAAATTGATTGGATTATTCATGTATGGATCTACACTGATGAGCCTAAAGCTATTTTATTTAGTGATTTATTATTGATAATTCAAGTATCCGAATTTTAAGTTTTTTTTGAAACTCTCAACTAAATTCAAGGTGTTTTAATGCGTGATCAGACATGAAGCCCGAAGAATTTTTCTGTTAAGTCATAATAGGGAGGTGAATCAACCAATGAGATCATCCTATTCCGAGTGCAAACAACCAAACAAACAAACAGGAAAAATATAAGCATTATATGGTTATATGATATGCATGTATACCTCGTGCGTTTCAACATAATATACAAATCAATGATACTATAATGAATATGTTCAAGCTGGATATCCTAACATCTAAGAACTTATAACAATAGAAAATCTAAAATACACAAAGTATGTTTATTCAAAACGTTGCAAATCATATGCAACCATCTCAGTTGAATCAATTCAAAGTAAAATCAGGATCAGAAAATTACTAAACTCAACAATGATTTACTCAATGAAATCATATACAAAGTGGGTTCTGAAAAGTTTGATTGGATAACTTTATTTTCAAATGGTGAGAAGGGGGTACTTTTATCAGCAAAATTTATACCCCTGGGTGACAGAGTCAAGTGTTGCAGACAGCAAACCAAAACGAAAATCACACTGTTTATTACTAGTGTTGGTATTAACTTAGCATGAATTGGTGTCAGACCATCTATACAGGAAGATCCGATGAGGATCCAATAGCAACGACCAACATGATTGACTGGCTGATCATTGCTTCAGGACGACGTCTGCCCTGGTCTGTTTTTCTTCTTCAAATAATCTTCCCGTTAATCTTGGTGGAAAAAAATCACAGGTATATTTGGAGTGGGATTTTTTTTTCGGGAAAAAAACATTCTAAATTCGTTAACCCGGAATAGAGTATTGTTGGAAACGATGAGCAGGGACTATTTTTTTTGTTTAGCAAAATTTACCCCTCCCTCATTCAATGGAAGAGCCCAGTGTTACAACCAGAAAATCACACTGCTCGTTATCAGAGCAGATGATCATTATCATAATACATAATGTTCGTCGAGAAGATAATTCTTCTTCCTTTTCCTTTTCTTATAGTTTGTGATAAGAATCCATTCTAAGTTTGTCTCGAAGACAAAGTGTGTAAGAAAAAAAAAACCCACTGATATCGTGCGGCATAAAAAAGTCATCGGTAGAAACTTATCTATAAAGAATATGACTTATTTCATTACAAAATCAAGTCGAATAGTATTCTATTTATGAAAATAGGGAAAAAAGTCTAGCCAAATCCGACAAATCTGGTATTGTAAAAAAGCATTTACACTTTCACTCTTCTTGTTATATTTTAGTAACAAATGTCCAGCGATTCTATGACGTAATCTTCATTGTTTTGTCAAAACAGTCCATCTCATTTCAAACAACCCTTCAGTTGTTTATATTAGCTGTGTTAAACAGTTTCACATGAACCAATCCATTAAACTTTTAGGTTATAACAGGAATCGGACAGAGATACTCTAAACCATGCAATCAAACATACTAATTTGCTTATATAGATTTTATATAGAAAGCATGTCCATTAAATATAGCACATCTTTCAAATAGCCAATGAAATTTTATACATAGAGCAAAATTAAATCCGCCTTTGGAAAGAAAAGATTTTAAAGTTTTATTTGATAATCATATGGTTTGCCAAAACCCAGTCTGTCTGTATATATCAATATGACTCTAGCAGAGTTTTCTTTTTTGCAAAAACTATTTTTTAAAAATCACCCCCCAAATATATTATCTGGTGTGTGTGTGTGTGATTTACAAGGTAATTTCCTGCAAAAATGGACACTTCTTATGTGCTTTTTCAGCTGGCTACTGCTGAAAAATTGATATTCACAAAGCGTGTGTGAACTTCGTATCGTTCATAGGGAGATGAGAAGAATAAAGAGGGAGAACGATTGGTACCATGGTATCGTTCATAGAGAGGGGCTAAGGGTAAGAGTGGGAGCGACTTTGTTTATCTTGTTCTCCACAAACGTGGAACTGTTTAGGGTGGAATTACTGCTTTTCAAGTTATTGTACCGTACTTAGAAGATGGAAATAACAATACCCTGTAGAACGGAATGAGTTGATGTTGCGTGATTTTCAGAATCCCCTAATCATCGAACTGGGACTGCTGGTTCCAAGAAGGTGGGATTACATGCGATGCAACAAGGAATTGCTTGGATATCTCAAGAGGTAACTTTCCGGGAAAATTGCTTTTGCAGATTTGGGAATGTGGATTGGCCTCTACGATCACCGGGTCTTTCACTTCTTGACTTCTTTCTTGTGGGTATACTTGAAAAAAAAAGTCTCTTGAGATAATCCAAGAACATGTCAGGGCTTTAAACGCAAAATTTCTGAAGAAATTAACGCGATTGAATCAATTGTTCTTTCTGATGTGATACACAGCATGTTCACCAGAGCACCGAAATGTTCGGCAGCAGATGGAAGAACACCTAATAGACATAATCTTTTAAAAAAGGCAATAAATACAACTTGGAAAACTCCGCTTTTCAAAGGTTTATTCAATTTTGACGAATGAATAATACTTCAACAACTATTTCAGTTTGAAATTGTCCCATATTTAATTGGAAAATTTACTTAAGATCACCATCATCATCACCATCATCAGTCTTTTAACGTCCATCGTTGGACAAAGAACTTCTCCAAGATTCACCACAATTCTCTATCATGGGCGTCGCAGAGCCAGTGTATGTTAATTCAAACACGCATGTACTCATACTCGCTACGTTTACCACTTTGTTTGAATACTTTGGTGGGCCTGAACTTCTAATCGCAATCTCTTAAAAGCACGGATTTTTATATAGAACAATTAATCAACCAATCAATCTATCTAAAAAACATACACTGGTTCTTATATGAATATTGATCAGAATACATTACCACGTGAAATAGCAATATCTAAAAAAGAAATAAGCTATCTAATAATTGATCATTTAATGTAGATCAATGATAAGGGTATTCTTCTTCCAAGCCATAGTAAGTTCGGTTCTGACTAGAGGATCTCTGCAAGAGGTATCCTATACTTGAGTTGATATTGTCCTACGCATATCTGAATCATTTAAGCGTCATTTTTTCCCTTTACGTTTTGAAACTTGTTTATTAATGATAAAAAGCGGGAGCTGTCTCAGACTAAGCAAGAAATGTTTACCTTTGAGAATCACATGCCAAGACATCTTTTACAAATGCTGGAGACTGGAAGAAAAATTATGGAAGAGGGTGAGTGCGTAATGCGTGTATTAAGCGGGAAAAAAGATAGGAGGAAGTACAAAATCGATGCCAAGCGGGGACAAAAAAAAACGAAGAAAAAGATGTGTAGTAGAGAGAGAGAGAGAGAGAGAGAGAGAGAGAGAGAGAGAGAGAGAGAATAAGAATATGCAACTGCTGCAGAGAAAGAAAGTAGGAGTGAAATTCATACATGCAGCAGAGCAAGAAGTCTACCGTAAATTGTGGCGTTTGAGTCAATTTTCTAAACCTGATTTCCTCAAAAACTTTCGACTTATACGGCGAGTGTAAAATATGAATCTTTACAACGGTATGGTGAAGAAGTAAAATATCACAATCGCTGTACACAACTTACGATAACTCCAGCCGGCCGCCACAAGTATTTCTAACAAAAACTCATGTTCGGTGAACTCATTTGACTTATTCATCACTGATATTAATATAATTAAGTAATTAAAATTCAATATAAACCAACATATGTCGTCTGCAACGGTTAATGTAACAACCATAAACGAAGATTGGAACGCTACTAAACTGAGGCGGCCGGCCAAACAACTACAATATGCTTGTCGTCTGCTCTGTTTTAATGCTAGTGTAATAGACTGTGATATCGTATGACTGCAGGCAATTATGACTAATTATATAAAGAATTAATGAGTTTAATGACATATAATCGTAGCTTATTGAATACTAGCTGAGATACTTGGCGTTACACGGGGAAAAAGTCCAAATTTAACATCACTGGAAAAGGAAAGATATTTTATAGACATTTTCATGGAATCGAATAAGGCAAGGGGTGCTATGCATACAACCCTCACCTTTCGGACCAGCATACACTCCTGGGAAGACCTACTGGGGCCAGCACGCATCCTCGGACAGGCCTATGTGCCCCGTTCTAAAAACTTGTAGATTTAATTCTTCTTAAGAAGAAAATTCATCTACCTACTTTTGGCGTTTGTAGTTGGCATGTCAGAGCCAATTTAAACTGGCCGATCTTTTATTGTTAGACTGGGATTAGGGTTGGAGGTAAGGTTGAGGTTTTAGCTCCAAGAAAAACATCTTTCACTGTTGGTTTAGATTTAGACCTATTAAGAATACAGCCAAACTGGCATAAACACTGACAGAAACAAAAATTTAGTTACCAATAACGAATGGAAAGTAAGATTATAGTTTAGCATTAGAGTTACATTGTGAAAAGAACTTCCTCCTATAAAACCTTCGAATATTTCCTTTCTCACTGGCAAATATACTTGAGTTTCTGATAGATTGAAAACACAGGTAACTAAAAGGGAAAAAAAGTATCAAAATATTCCCTGTTGACTTTGGGACTGGGGCTGTCGATGGTATTCACTTCTTTTCCAAATACTTTTGCTGCTTCCACTGATATCTTTAGCAATAAAAGTAAGTGTTATTCCCGTGAGCACATACACAGAACCTATAGAATTTCTTCAATTTTTTTCTGCAAATTAAACCTAAAAAGTGTACTGTAAGTAGATTGAGACCTGCTGAATTCGACGATGCCATTGTTTTTACTCTACAATGCATAGTTATCGGCTTATAACAATACAAACACATATACCTACATAATTGCACACTTTACTACTGTATAATGTAGATACAATCTTGGGAAATAATTATGGATTCACCACATGTGATGGATGCCCATCCAGCTTAAAAAAAATAAATATTTTTTTCACTTCATTGCAAATGAACAAGTTACAAATATAACGAAAAATAGTTTTTGTTAAATCGCTGAACGTCCTGGTAACATGCTATGATAGATGGTGGCGTTGTCCAAGGGAGAAAAAACTCAAAAAAGTCTAACAACACCGGAGAGCAAATAATATTTTACGGAGATTTCACAAAATCAACACACTCATGGAAAGAGAAATTCATATTTGCCGTTACCAATGAAGAATGGAAAGTAAGGGTGCAATTCAACATTATAGCTACGTCATAAATAGGACCCCCTCTTATGAAACTTTTAAATATTTCCTTTCTCAAAAACTGACAAATTTCCAAAAAGTTCGACTATTTGTGTAACAGATTGAGACACATGACAATAGAATAATAGAGATAAAAAACATATTTTTTCTATCGGGCTTTGAATACTAGTTTATTGTTGCTTTAACTCATCTCTTCAGAAATAACAGCAGTTTTATCATGTGAGCAAGAACGCAGACCCCAAAGAAATAGACGAATTGAAATTATTTTTGAACTGAAATGCGCGCTGTGGGTAAATTAAAACTTGCTGATTTCGGATATGCCTTTGTTTTACCTCTTTGACACGTAGTTCTCGATTTTGAATTTCTATTGAAATATTCTACCCAAAATTTTGTGCTGGAAGTAGACTGAAACCTACCCATCTCGAATGAAAAAAATGAAAAACTAAAACGTGGACATCATTGAACAGACTTTTTTCAGGGGACGCGAATGCAGAAACTGTAGAAATCAACAAATACTTTTTTGTAAAATTCGAGCCCAACATGAGCTGTAGATAGATTAAGACGAATTGATTTTGAATTTGCCTCTATTCTTCGTCAGTGATGCGGAGTTTTGACTTATATGATTACAAATATAGATATATAGACATACTTTACTACTTTATTATATAGATACCGACATAATTACATTAGAACTAAGAGAAATAGAAAACACATTCGTATTTATCCTATGATGAATGGAAAATGAGGATCCAATTTAGCATTATAACTACATTGTAAATACAATCCCCCTCTAAGATCTGAATTAAAATCAAATAACAAATTTCTGGAAGGTTCAAAGCGCAAATAAATGGAAAGCATATAAAGTAACCGTTCCTCGTCGGAATTTGAACTTGGTCCGCCAATTACACTTTCTGTGTCTGTAACCACTTTGTTATTGAACAACCATGATTTTGAAGGCTACGGATTAGCACCCCCACAAAATTTCGGGAAATCATTGTCCCTCTCACAAGTATGTGGGTTCAAAAAAATGGTTTCCCGGTTGATACTGATTAAAAATAGCTTTATGGATCTTACTCTCATTGCTTTTGAGAAAATCGTGTATAAAGATATCTGTGGACAGATTATTTTCAGGGAGTGTAGACCCCAAACGAATTGACTATTTTTTCTTCTAGATTTTTCCTAAAAATGTGTGCTGTAGGCAAAGTGAAACCTGCTGCTGATTTCGGATATGCCTTTGTTTTTCCTATGTGATGTGCAGTTATCGACTTTTAAGAGCCCAAATACACACACACACACACACACACACACACACACACACACACACCACACGCACGTACTTTAGTGCTATATGATATAGATACCTCAAACATACAAAATTCAATTATCTAAATCAATTGCATATGTTTATTAGATCAACTACTGGTAAATGGAATTATTCAATGTTGAGAAAAAATGAAATCATCAACAACAAAAAAATCATAATTAATACTTTTATGCTGTTCTAATCAGCCGTTGACTTAATTCTTCCAGGAATATAGATCAACAGCAGTTGGCAACTCTGTTTTGGTGAAACGTAGGTTCGATTTTTCAGTGGAAAATATTCGTTTGATTTGTAACGTCCCCTCTGACTTGAAACAGTGCATTACGAGCAAATACTCTAAAGAGAGACACACACACACGTGATCGTAAAATTGATTTTCCTGGACTGATAATATTTCCTCAGGCAAGCAGCTTAAGAAACAATCAGGTATATAAGTTCGATTGTTTATATTGAAGTTCTAATAATTAATTACTTTCTGACAACCACTGTATATCCTCTTCTCATTAGCCTAAA
Source organism: Thysanoteuthis rhombus (assembly GCA_963457665.1). NCBI lineage: Eukaryota > Metazoa > Mollusca > Cephalopoda > Oegopsida > Thysanoteuthidae > Thysanoteuthis > Thysanoteuthis major. The sequence continues at coordinate 73,639,779 of OY735200.1, forward strand.
TTGCCAGTGAAAGTTTTAGCTAATCTGGCTCGATTGTAGACCTCAGATGTTTGCCGACCGTAGATTACACTCCCAATCACTCATGCGTAATTAAATTCAAGGGATCGTCAACGAAATCTTTGTCACACCCAAATACACTTGAAGATTTTTTTGTGGCATACCTTCGATTCTACCCTCCTCTCGAGGGTTTGGCAATTTCCATAATTTATTGTTTTAAGCTTGTATTTTTCCCCCCAAAATCTTCATCTGGAAACGTCTTGGCATTTTTGAAGAAAAATCTATTGTTCAATTCTTTTGTCTCAAATTGACTTTACTTTCCTCGCCTAACAATCTCAGACTTTCGGATGAGACTAAGAAGCGGAACGAGAAGTGAAATCTGAGCTAACCGAGAGGCATAGGTGTCTGCTTGGGGGGAATGGGGCATTTGATCTCCAGATCTTTTCAGCTCGGGGTTTAAAAGTTGTAACCTTATAGTCAATAAAGGGTAATAGTTCAGTACAATTGTTTTATTTAATATTCCTTTATGAAAAGAAAATCATTATTCGCTGGTAACATGTTGAGCATACTTCCCCACCCCACGCTTAGAATAATAATACTACCCCAACCTAGAAAGGTGTAAACGGTCGCCCATGTCAAGAGGGGTGTTTTTTTTTTTTTAAATCTCGCCATATATATTTCCCTCTTATCGTTGTTATTTTTCCTTTTATATCTTCTTTTCTGGTCATCTACTTTCTGTGTCTATTCCGAACACAGTCCATAAAATCACCGAGTGCTATTCCTACCCTCCCCCTGTATTTATTTCTGTTTCTTCCATTTGTGTACTCATCACCTTTTCCTATCAGGACCTCACCCATAACACCTTTTCGAAGGCACTCAATACCAGATCTAACGCTTCTTTAGTAGAGTCTCTTTTATTGTCTCATAGATTAAGGATTGTTCTGCACTCAGCAGACGGAAGCATGCATAACGTCAACTCTTTTCTCGTAGCTAGAGGCTTAAATTTGAAAAAAAACCCCATCCAATAGTCCTCTATGCTTTGCGAATCTTATCGAAATCCTCTATCGCCTCTGTTTCAGTGCAGGGGTTTGTCATTCTTCACCACATTCTCTTTTTCTATCCAACACTCAACATGTTAACGGTTCGATGGCGCCAGTGAAGTCAGTGGCAAAAGAATTTGTTCTTTCATTTTTCAGGTTTCAACCCATCATGCGTCTTTCAGGTTTGGTAACCAATCCCACCGACGACGCCAATTAATATGTCATTTCGCTTACTCTGTCGAGACATATTTGTTGTTCGTGTCCAAGAAAAATCGACAAAAATAAGACATTAATCAACAATACAAAGGTGTGTGTTTGCGTGTGTTCTGATTCCGATGTTTTGTCCCTCGATTAATCTAACTTTTAGTGATTCAGGACTGTTGCATTGCAGGTTTTGGAAGCGATCGAACTATCGACCGGTGTGGAATCCATTGTGTCTTGGTTATCTACCGTCCGACGATTTGCTCGCGTTGTCGTCTGCTGTTTGTTGAAAAGATTGTTAATGCATGCACAGTGAAAAGTGGACAAAAAAAAAAAAAAAGAAAAAGAAAAGAAGTCTCAATCCTTTGCTTTGGAAAAATGGTTTTTATTTCTTGGAAAAAAGCTTAGTTGTTAGTGCAGCATCATAAAAAATCTAGCTGTTGTTTAAAAATATCAGTGTGAGAGAGAAGGAGGGAATTTGAAAAACAGGCGGATTTTTTATGAATGGTGAAGGCAGAGTGACTGATAGCTGATGTATTTGCTTGCCCTCAGCCACAGGGTCAGGTTTCTTAGTCGTGTTTGGTTACTGACCCGTGTAATTTAGGGTCAGGTGGTTTTTGCTCTATTCTTCTCTCTCGTTTCTGTTTTTCCTTTCCTTTTTTAGGTCTTGTCTAAAAGTTATTTTGATTAAGACCGGACGAATTGAACATAATTTGGCTCTGCTGCCGCTTATTATTATTATCATTATTATTATTATTATTATTATTATTATTATTATTATTATTATTATTATTATTATTATTATCATTATTATTATTATTATTATTATTATTATTATTATTATTTCTGTCGACGGGAAGTTCTCGACAGGTGGAAATGGACGTCTGCTCCCTTTTTCACTGAATTTGATTCTGACTTCAACTTTGAAGTTTCAGGAAAGACTGCAGATATCTAATTGTCCAATCCTGTCACATAACCGACGCAAACGCCTTTCCTGTGTTTACTTGTTTGAGATAGTGGAAGGAAATGGAGGTATGTGTTGTGGGTTGTTCAGTGGGGATCCCTTCTTATTTTAGACGAACCTGACACTCAAAGACACAGATACAAACACGCTCTGATCCCTTCTCATTTCAGACCGAACTTGATTTTCACCTATGCAGATACGAACATCTCCCCAACTTCCACTAAACAACCCACAACACGGAAACATCCCAATTCTTCCCTCAGTTTCAGACTTTTCAACAGCGTAAAATTTCCTCTGCACCGCTGTAGTTTCTCTGAAAAAGATGGCTGGCAACCGTCAAAATACATCAAGACATGCCAATGTGATAATAAAAATTTTTGAGATGTAACACCTGCTTTTTTGTATATTTTGTCTCTCCACCTTTCAGTTGTCACTTCCAGCAACACACACACACACACACGTATATATGTTTGTGTGTTATTACATATATATAAGATTATATAAGGACGTATATTTCCTACCAGATTCTTTCAAAAATAAGTACATTTCTAATAAGATCTTTGAATAAGCATGTTTGAAGAAAAGTAATCCCTTATTTTCTAGATAAGTTTAGCTGCCAGAAGAGGATTTTCAAACGAGAGGATATGAAAATATAAAAAGAGTAGAAATAAACAGAGAAACGGGGTGTAGAGGTGATGATGCAGTGTGCTGAGACTACTTGGTATGATCTTATTTGTAAAGAGACTTGTCTCTTCGTCTGAAGTCAACAGGGAGGAGGGAGTGTAGATGTATGTTCATTGCCGAGGGCTAATGTGGTCGGGCATGTGTATATCTTAGACATCAGATGTGAGTGTGAGTGTGTCTATAGTGATGGGTATTTTGGTAAAACCCGTTTGCTTCTGTGTTGCCGTATTGTGTGTATAACGAGTGAGTCAATGAGTATGCTCGTGCTATCGTAAACTTATCGCTTGTGGCTGAGAATATATATATATATATATATATATATATATATATATATATATATATATATATATATATATATATATCTTCGCTTATGCATTTTTATACATATTTATAAACTTGTAAAAAGAAACGTAGAGCAACATCCAGCAGACGCATTCACTGATATATAAGTGTGTGCATACATCTATAAACATTTTGCGAAATATTTATACATTGTTATGTATCAAGAATTGATTTAGAGGGTCGAAATCTCAGACAATAAAACTTGTACAACAGCTCCTTATGCATGCGCAGTCATCAACATACATTCTTATATGTATGTTCATGTGTCTGTGAGTGTGATTTGCTGCAAAGATTGAAAAGATAGATCGATACAAGAACAGCTGCTCCAGGGTCAAACGCCCCCCTTAACGCAACTATTTCAGTCACTAAACTGAATTTACCCCCCCCCCCAAAACAAAACAGCAAAAAAAGAAGAAAATTTGTTTTCCCTATTTTTTTAAGGGGAATGACTGTGTAAATGGACCGTTAAGACCGAGAAGAGTTGAGAGAAAAGAAAAAGAGAAAAAAATCATACTAAAGATAAGAAAAAGAACGATAAAGTAATAAATTCTAAAGAATCAGTTTAGCGACAACAGATAATTCAGTTCAGTGTCCAAAGCTTCAATTTTGTTCTATCTCTCTTTATTTTTCACTTTCTCTCTCTCTTTCGTTCTTTCACTCTTTCACACTTTTTTTTTCTCACTGCCTTTTTTTCCTTTCTCTCTATCCCTCTTTCTTTCTTTTTTTCATTTCATAGATTGATGACGTGTGGATAGAATTTGTCTCTTTTTTTTGTTTCTCTCTTTATCCATCATTGTAAGGTTCTCACTTTTTAGTCTTGATCGGAAGTGTTTGTTGTGAGATTAGGGAAAATCAAACCCACTCAATAGGAGTATGACAACATGCTTTTCTACATCATGAATTCTCAAGAGCCCGAGAAAGTACACAAAAATATTTGATTAAAAATGGGTAATTCACCGGTCTGGTTAATCACCCAAAAGAAACTGTCACTGACCAATGAAAAAAAAGTCGATCAATGAATATGTTTCTTCTCGTGCCTTTTGGTGTCCGATGATCACTAAAAACGTCCCGATTTTTAAAATAAAACTTTTAAGGAGTAAATGATTAATTTTTCAGCTTTTCAGCTCGATTGGTGTGGTCTATACGCGTGATACATACATACATAGCTAGTCAGCCAGACCAAGTTGAAAACTGAAGAAACCTTTGTTGACAATTTAGGTGACAGTTTTTAATCTGAACAAAAGTTTACGAGAATATATTTCTAGTAGTAAATTATATATTTCTGATAATTAATTATTCTCTATTCGAGCCTGCATTTTCTTTTTTTTAGGTTTTGTTTTAATAGCACATTATCTAAACGGTTATTATTATGGAATCTAGTAGTAGTGGTTGAAGTAACAACAGTAATAATTGTTGGACAAGTGGAATTTCTACGATTATCGCCATTTGCAATTGATACTTTGATGGAGCGATTCATTATCCGCTGAATATAGAATAATTTTTTGTGCACAGGATAATTACTCTCTTGTATGTCATGTAGATAACATACTTTATTTTCAAATGTAATGAAAAATGTAAAAATAAAAATAAGAGCTACAAATCAAATTTTACACAAGGTAAAATCTGAAAACTGACAAAAACTCATTCTTTGTCTATGTCTCTCCAATGTTCCTTTTGTCATCTTTGACATTGCAGCTTATTTATTTGAAACAATATGAATATTGGATTCATGAAAATTATGATTTATAAAATGAATTATTCAGCTATGTTTAAAGAGTATGCATGGGAAGCCAAAAGCAAAAAACGTATAAGCAAATTTTAACCGAACTATAAACCTTTTTAAAATATGCAGTTATTTTAGATACGTGATATTTTATAATTGAACCATTTATGATTGATTCAAATGTGAGAAAGGAATTTGATGAGAACAAATTAGTTGTTATTCCTTGAATTGAAAACCATCGCCTTGGTTATTCAGGCGCTGCTACCAAACCAATGGAAGAGTCTCGATCTAAATTTCCCATAACTGATATTTCAATTTATTTTAAAATTTTGATAATCCAATTTATTAGAAAAGGATAACCTGAAACCACATTGGAAATTCGAGAAAGTTCAGGTCTCACCAGAAGCTTGATCTTTATTTCCGATCTATGCTATACATTCACTGCCCAAGGAAGCCGGCTTGAGTAAAGTGGCGATGAAATGTAACTGGAAAAATTAACACGAGGGCAAAAAATAGTAAATGAATGATAATGATTCAAAATATTTTATCTGTTTTGGATGGCACCCTTTGTAGCATGGTAATAATAAGTATACATATATATCTTTTTCTCTTCGGAGAACGTACTACTTTATTTAATTTTTTTTTTATTGGTGATATTCCAGCCTTGTTCGACAACGACGTTTACAAACAGAATTAAAAACGTTACAAAATTTCTCCTCAAGAATAGTATTGTCATTCTCGTGACGCAATTATTTAGTCATTCTTTTCATAAGTGGAAGGCACGATTGTGTTGTTACCGACTTTCTGTTATCTCGATTCACGAATTGTATGTCATCTCATTGAATAAATAATGAAATAATTATTTTCCTGGTAATGAAACCACCAGTCAACAAAACAAACACAGCACACGAGATCAGAGTAGAGAGTTGATTTGAAAGTTTGCTTTAGACTCACGTCAGCCACTAGTCTTCGTAGATAAGTTGGTAAGAATGGCAGTATTAGCGTATTCTCCTTCTGGCATCGAGGGCTTGAGTTCGAGTCTCACCGAAAGCTTATTCTTTACTTCCGATCCGTTTACTCATCGTCGAAACAGTGAGTGAAGTTGCAATAAAAAAGCAACTGAAAAATCAAGATGTGGGTAGATAGAAGTTATAAAATATGTTAGTTATGATTTACAATAGTCCGCCCGTAAAATAGATAAGGATGTATCCAACGAAGTCTAAAATAGGAGATTTTGAGTCCAAGATCAAAGAACTTCCCAGAGCGATCTCAGAATTTAGAGGGACTTTTGAAGGAAGGTACTTCACAAACAGAAAATAAGAGGTAACTCATCAGCAGGATCAACATCTGTCGATTTTGGGCGTCACAGTGCCAATATCTCCAGGAGCTATGTAAGTATCGCCATCTTATTTTATGCCGGTAACAGTTTTGATCTCTTGGGATCCACGTTGTGAGTCGTGATGTCCAGCTGTTGCCTGCCATTCTTGCAACTTGGCTAACCCTGCCATTTGAATTTTCAAATGGATTTCATGATATCTCTGACTTTTGTCTTTCCTGTAATATCCTGTGTTGTCTTGTGATCTTTCCACGATCTCCTCCTGTGCAGGTTGCATGGCTCTTTTTGATTCAGTGGAACCCCCCAAAGTTATCGATGCAATCAAAACAAAGCGTAGATCCCGTATATGTCAGAATTCTGGAACACATCTACCGCCTAAGCAGTTCCTTCATCAGGCTACAAATGAAGTGGCTCCACGACAGCACGAATCATATCCAAAATTCTTGAAATGAGGAAAAATGGCAAATGTTAATCCTGTATAATGCATTATTCAACAAAATGCAATTTTCTCTCGATCCATGGGAGGGCTTATCATGTGTTTTGCAGGAAAAGTAAGGCAAATATCGATAGATCACACTCTGGAAAAGTGACAGAGAAGGATGGGGTAAATCATTATAAAAAAAAAAATGACATATAATACATTTT
>OY735200.1:73649210-73671710 GCA_963457665.1 Thysanoteuthis rhombus
CAAAATGGACACACTCTTAAATATGATTCAGATAAATACTTACGTGTAGCATAAGTCAAGACTGTATGAACATGCTATTCCGATAGATCAATGGAACTCAGTGTCAATGAACATACTATCTTGTGATGAGGTGTGTCAATTAGAAGAATCTAAGGTTTCAAACAAAAGGTCTAATTCAGGCCAGCGAGGGATAAGAATAGCAGCGATGTATTTACAGGATGTAACATCCACAAAAATTAGTCCGTGATATTAGGAAAAAACAGAAGTTGCAAAACAAGCTACCAACTTGACCATTCTTATTAGAAACAGTGGACGTTCATTGATAAAACTAGCGTTCAAAGGGGAATGGTTAATCCCTACCAGCCATATATGCTTCTTTTCGCCTCGTAAATTAAGCAGTGTTGATATTAAGTCAAGTCACCCCGATGGAAATGCTACCAGTATAGAGTGAACCATAAATTTAAGATTAAAAAAACAAACAAAATTGGTCGGGTTAGTCACTCTATAGTCAATGTCTTTAGGCGTCAGGTCGTATTAGGAGTGATCAATCAAAAACATTGGGAATATGGCAGATCAATGAATGAGTTATGCCTCATGTTTCTTTTCGGGCTGTGATCATTGAAAGGTCCAAACCTTAAAAAAACAAAAAACAAATCAAAAGTAAAAACAACAACAAAAAAACAAACAAACAAACAAACAAACAAACAAACGAGTCGGAACGCTGCAAGGAACAAAATTTGAGAAAAATGTGGCATAAACTTAAATTGTAAATGTAACCTAACCACCAAAAACCTATTTAGGAATAGGGGTAAACCCCACCCCAAAGAAACTGTTTTCCCTACTCATTGAAATCAGCAAAATTTCAAGTGAGTGCGAAATTTCAAGCTTTTGATATGAACGCTTCGATGTAGGCAAAATCCGGATACATAAATAAATTTAATTAAGAAAATGATCATGATGTGACTTGTTCAGTTGAGGGCATTGGGCTTCCTTCGGGAAGATGAATAATTGTATATATATGCAATGTTGGAATACTACTGTATAAGAACCTCAAAACAGTATGTATATATATATATATATATATATATATATATATATATATATATATATATATATATATATATATATATATATATATATATATATATATATATCCTACACGCTACTGGAATGCACCCATGTGTTTGTGTAGGCGAAATCCGGATACATAAATAGATATAATTAAGAAAATGATCATGATGTGACTTGTTCAGTTGAGGGCATTGGGCTTCCTTTGGGATCGCAGTTTTGAAAAAAATATCGTCATTGTGGTGAATAATTTAAATCATATCTGAAGAAAACATTCGTTATTCATAGTATAGACGGAATGATTTGAACATGGTTGGAACTTCTGGCTCTATAAGTTGCTAAACTAAGAAAATATTACATACAGACTATTTCAAATAATAGAGACCAGATATTCTGGCAGGGGAGGCTTTATAAAAAGATATATTCAGTAACTAAGCATTTCTGAGAAACAAGCGGACCATATATTCCGAACACGAATAGCTTAAACCAAGCAACAACTTTTAAACTATTCTGTAGGTAGCGGGGATTAATAAGACTGAGCCTGTCTTCAACTCATGAGCTATCCATGAACGTGAAGACATATTCTGCAATCAGCAAATGCTGGCAATTTTTCTCAGTTCTAAAAGCAATCAATACCTAACATAGAAATTGTATCAGAGAACAATTGAATTGCCTCACAGAACAAGTCACTATCTAGTGTGAAGAGTTAATTTGGATAAAGCCGTTATATTTTAAGAAAGAATAGAGAAAGAGGGGAAAACAAATATTATTCATGATTTTTCTGATTCAAAATTGGATCATAATGAAAAGTGGAAAATGCTCTTGTGTTGCATTAGGGAAAGAACAAATTCTTTAAAAATAGATTTGACATGTCAATTTTTCAAATTGCATACGAGAAAATTTATCCATTAAAAAGAGATAACGTTTTAGAAATGGAATGTAGAGCTAAATCAGAAAGTTTTATTGAATTTTGCTGTGTGCATATGCACCCATTGGTATAAAATCAACATCTATCTATCTATCTATCTATCTATCTATCTATCTATCTATCAGAGCATATTCTGTGCTAGGTATGGATCAAAATGCAAAAAATATCTTAGCGTCTTTAAAAAGCAGCGTACAGTAAAAGCCTTTTTGATACAATGTAGGAAAGGTGGTCCCGGTTGTAAATTGTAAAGTTCCACCCCGTCAAAAAATGGCTAAGATATGTAAAGAAAAATCAAGGAAAGGAAGAAGTCTTCTAGAAGCATGCCAAGCCGGAGATTATCGATTAAAAAAAAGGAAAAAAAGGGGCAGGTAATCAATAAATAAGTTACTTCTCTCGCCTCTCACTGGGCACAGATCACTGAAAAAAGTCTGAATTTTCAACAAGCAAACGTGGGCACAAACAAGTCGGGCACAAACCAAGGAATCAGAGTAGCATAAACTTACCATGCAAATTGACCCACCAATTAAAAAACTTTTTAATGGATGGGCTAAAAAAAAAAAAAAATTCTCGAGACATAATGAGTAAATGTTCACAATTTCAACCCTCTAGCTGCATTTATGTGGCCTGTACACGTGATTCATGATGATTGCTTCATCTTGTCAGATGATAACTGTCCCATCACTTTACCTGGTTATTTTGTTTCAATCCACTACGTCCATGTGCTCTATGGTGGCTCTGAAGACTACTGCTGACCTTCAAGGTCCAAACCGCACATGATAGACAAAATTCAGACTGCTCATAGAAGTGATTGAATCTGCCAGTGAAATGGCAGTATCGATCATTCCATGTCTCTTCGGTCCAAGTCACGTCTTCCACACCTTGGCACGTCTTCCACACCTGTACAAGTTGTATTGTCGGGAAAAAGGGGTGAGATATTGTAATGTGAAGTCTGTCTGCCAAGTTCTGTGTGGTTTGGCGTGATTTACAATTCGAAAGGCATACATACGTTCACACATAGCAAATCTGCCGGACAGAACAACTGAAAAAAACAGAAGAAGCCCGCTCTGTAAACATGAAGATATATTCGGCAGTCAGTAGATAGCGGCAATTTTTCTCAGTTCTCTGATCAATCAACACTCAACATCGAAATTTTATCAGAAAACAATTAATTTGTTACAGAGAACGAGCCAAAAACCAACGTAAGGAGCTGATTTGAATAAACCCGTTATATTTTGAGAAATATCAAAGAGAAAAGGGTAAACAAAAATTATCAATCCTTCTGTTTCAAAACCTGATCATAATGAAAAGCAGTTAAAAATACTCTTATGTTGCGTTATGAAAAGTAGCACATTCTCTAAAGATAGATTTGACATGGCAACCTTTTCAATTGCTGAAGAAAATGTATCCAATTAAAACTGATAACATTTTAGAGTCGGAATATAGAGCCAAATCAGAATTTCTTTATTGCATTCCGCTGTGTGCATATAAAAACCGCATCTATCCGTCTTTCTTCCCTTCTTGCGAGTGGGGGTGAAAGATAGCTATGGAAAAATAATAGAGGAAAGAAGGTTAGAAAAAATAGAGTCGCTAAAAGAGGAGAGTGAGTTGAAGAGAGAAAAAAAATTGAAGGGAGGAGTTGCAGCTTTGGAGCAAAAGGGGTGGAGATCGAAGAAAGACGTACATCCATTGGTGCAGCCCGTGCACGTGATACCTGATGATTGTTTCATCTTATCAGATGATAGCCGTCCCATCACTGATTATCATGGCCCATTCCACTACGCCCATATGCTCTAGGGTGGCTCTCAAGACTAGCTGCTAACCCGCAAGGTCCAAAGCAAATATATGCTCACAGGAGTGACTGAATCTGTCGGTGGGTTATAGAAATATATGGAGGAGTAAAATGAAAATTAAGATGATGAAACAAGGAAAGAATGAAATAAAATGAATGTAGAAAAAGTAATGTAACAGAGGAGGGAGGAAAAAACGATAGAAGGAACACTGGATTATCTGGGAAAGATGCTCCAAGAATTGAAAAATCTGGGTAAGAAATCCGAATTCATAAGAATTGAATTTTAAAAGAAATACATTTATCAAAAATGCAATTATGCTATTGAACTCATTTGTCTGGTCAATAAAAGTGACATACAACCCTTTTTTTGCTTATGGTATTTTTCTTTGGGTATCCAGGAAAGATGCTCCAATTTTTTCAAAAATAGAATTAAAGAAAAAAAAACTTTAAAAATATATTCATAAAAATACAATTATGATCTCGAAGGCCTTTGTCAGGTCAATAGAGATGGCATATGATCTTTTATTTTGCTTATTGTATTTTTTTTTTTTTGAATATCTGGGGAAGAAAGGAAGGCTGCATGAAAAATAGCTCGAAGAAAGAAATGGGAGAAGAATATTGCCTGATGAGAAAGATAGAGGTTTACTTGTTTTAACGAGGTTTGAGGAGCCAACGGTGCAAAGTGAAGTAAAAATATGGTAAAATGAGAGAATAGAAGAAGATACTCGATGAAAACATCCATAAAATGTGAGAAAGCAAAAGAGAAAATCTAGAAAAGGAAGTAACGAAAAATATTAAATATGTGAAGGTTTTTTGTCGATAAAGAAATCAATTTGCTTGCAGGTACGTTTAGTGTGAGAAGAGTAGAAATGAATTAAAATAGTTGACTAAGATTCTACATTTTAGAAGGAGGAAATTATCTTAAATATTGGCTTTGTTTAATAAATACCATAATTTAATTCTTCGATGCCCTGCTGTATTAGGATCTCAAGTATCCATAATAATATCTGCGAACGCATAATCATCTATTACCGAGAAAACGCAAAGACAAAAAGAAAAAGAGGAGTTTAAATATATGCCTGGGAAGGAAAATAGACAAGAAATGTTGAAGTAAAAATAGAAAATCACATCTACGTGGAGAAATAAAGAGCAAACGGGCAGAAAAATTCAAGGACTGGGTGACGGCATTAATTCCTACGGAATTGTGTAAACAACTTATCTTTGGCCCTGCTGATAAATGGTATGGACTTGAACCGAAGACTGCCCTAGAGTTGAAAAAATGGTTGAATAAGTCAGGCCTTCGAGATTCGGACGGACCAAGAAACCAGTAGTTATTGTATCCCGACAATAAAAAAAGAGGTCCGGCTGGTCATTCTAAAGAAACTGACATGTTACCGGTCTGTCCCGATAACCTGCTAAGTTAGGGATGATAAATTAAAAGTTTGGGAAAAGGGGTGATTATTGGGGGACATTTCTCTCTCCTTTTGTTGGGCTGTGATCACTAAAAATTAGATTTAAAAAAGCAAAAAAACAACAACAAAAAAACAAAAAAACGAGCGTGGAAGAACACAAACAAAGGGACCAATTTAGCAAAAAAACTCATCGTAAATTGAGTCCCCTTTCAAAATCTATTGAAGAGGGATTAAAAATTTCCATTGATCGTTGCTGCTACCCCTATTTATCATACATGCATGCATATATATATATATATAAATAGACAATGAGATCAACTTTACAACTGAAGAAACGTAAGTTGACAGTTTGTTTTCTAAAACAGTCGTATGTTGGATTTAGTTGTTTCATAACATTGCAGGGCAAAATGAAGAACCAACCATCAGAGAATTTAACACCAAGATATTTTGCGGCGAACATGAGTTAAAAGAAACAAGAAAAAGAAAAAACTGTTTGAAACCTGCAATGTTGTATATACATTTTTTTAACAGCATTTGGCAACATCTGTCAAAATTTATTTCTGAAATAAGTATAAAAATTACATTTAAAAATATGTGTTTCCAATTGATTGTTCAGATTAATCCAAATTACGAAGTAGGAAACATGAAGTAGTTGTGAAATGTCGGCATTGCTCAAAATTTCAATCGGAAAACATAATTTAACGCCTCACATACAGGTTCACAAAAGTCAACCCCCATAGCTATTTTATTCTTCTCGTTATTATTAATAATGATAGTAGCAACATGACTATCAACGTTTTTATTAGTATTACTGAATCCATAGCCACTTTAAGAACAACCTAATCACCTTCTCATCTAAGATATATAAATGCATACCCACCAAAAACACAAAAAAGTTTAAAAACAAGAAAAAAAAACAAAGTCATCAACCATAAAACTGGGGTTGGAGCAGATAAAAAAAGGAAAAATACCCCCTTAGAGGAATATACCACAAAGAACTGATGGATTAACAACACATTGATGAAGAAAGTGCCTGAAACATCCTGAGTAATTTATAACAACCAGCCACAAACCTACCTCCTATATTGAAGATGTAATACAGGGAACAACAATTGAACAAGGAAAAGAAAAAAAAAGAGAAAATATATATATAGAAATAGAATAAAAGTAAGGTTTTCCACCCAGATAAATAAACATCGCCCCAATAGAGTCCTGTATAAATAAATCGGATCATTAACTCAAAAAAGTCCAAAGAGGACAGAAACATAAACAAGTTCGTGTAGCAAATCCATTATTTCATCATATTTGAAGCTCTACTTCAACTTATATATATATATATATATATATATATATATATATATATATATATATATATATGAAAAGCGTACATTAGTTGTAATTATCATTCAGTCTGCTTTTTTCTATCCTTCCTTCTTTCATTCTTTTTCCCTCACTTGCATTCCTTTTTTCATCCCAAGAATTGTTTTAAAAATAATAAAATGACCTAATGTGACGTGAAAAATATATTTATTTTCCTTTCTCTCTCTTATTATCCCCACTCTGTATAAAAGCTCTCTTTTTTTAAGGATACTGTCTTTCTCTATTCAACCCCTCCCTCTCTATCTCCGGTGTCTCAATTCTTTACAAATGCCGTTAACCTATTTGAATGTGGTCTTGACATGAAATTTCCCTCGTTCTTAGAACTTTCTACTCACGTCGCAGTTAAAAAAAGAAAAAAGAGAAAAGACGCAAAGAAAGGACCAAGAAAACTAATCTAAGATTCGATCGGAAAACGAAATTCTCTTCGAGGAATGTCATTTCGAGAGACTTGATTTATTGCAACATAACCCCTCGTTCCATCATAGCAAGATGCAGGCGAGCGAGTAGAGAAAATCGACCAGGTTTAGGTTGAATAACAATTATAATGATAACTCTTCGGTCAAGGAGCTTGGGGAAATACACAAGACAATCTAAAGGAAAGACTAATCACAGCAGCTAAAGTTTGCGTACAACTGATAACAGAAACATAGTGAACCAGGAACCACGAAAACAAGCATCTAAAATTGGGGAGACCAACGACAACAGTGGCATTTCAAGAAAACAATTGAAGGGTTTACAAACGAAATGGCATGGACGTGGTTGTGAAAGGAAAATCTAATGATAGAAACCGAATCGCTGTTAATAGTGGCCTAGAACAATGGTGGCCTCGAACAATGCCCTAAGAAACAATGGCATAAAGGTCGAGATGCAGACAATACGTTACTAGATATGAAACAATCAGCTACATCAAAAGTGAATATAGCAAGTTAGCTCAAACAGAGTACAAAATAGCGCTTGGGTTGGTACGGATTCAACGCGGTCGATTTGATGTGGCTGAGTCAATATCAGGACAACTCGACGTCAAGTTAAGTTGATGCCAAACTACTTGAAAATATCTGAAAAATTGATGTTTTGAGAACTAAATATTTTTTGGATTTCTATCAGATTTTGCTTCTAAAAATATTAATTCGGTAGCATTTATTTATAAAATTATCTATATAGATTTTATATTTATATAAAAATGAATTTATTTATGATCATAAGCTATTTCTCTTAAAGATGGATCCTTTCTTCAAAGATAGTTCTTTTGAAAACTAAAACATTTTTGTAAATTTTTATGAAAAAATGAGAATTCGGTAGTATTTAGTTTTATTATAAAAAATATTAGTATTGATTTAAAATTTATACGAAGTTGAAATTTCTCGTGAATATTCAAGAGAGATCTTTTCTTCAATGTTCAGAACTATATTACTCTAAAAGTTCTATCTATTACTAAATATTAAAAATTGGTAATTGCACTACATTCTATGGCTGGATGTAATGGGTTCGCAGACATTAAACAAACTATCAAATTATCTATAACAAAAATCAAAATCGTTTTTTTATTTCGCAGGTAGTCGCACTACATTCTATCACTGAATGAGTTCGTGAACAAAATATAAAACTATCTATGACAAAAACAACAAAAACGAGTTTTTCTTTCCGTTAGCTTTTAATTATTCAAGGAATTGCTTATAATTATGAATAAATTTGATTTCATTATCAAAGTAATGCCCACTCATTATTCTTTAATTGACTATCCTCCTCTTCTTGTCATTTAATGAATGTATAATAAATGCATATCTTAATTATGTTATCCTTCACTTCATCCCCTTAAAATATATCTAAGAGATTATAAAACACAATATACATGAGTTGTCCAGGCATCGAGTCGGCCACATCGAGTTGTCTCTTACCCTTGAGTACAAACGATAGGAATTTGGCCATACAAAGCAATAGCATGAACCTGTTCGAAAGAAGGAAAACACGAAAACAAATTCTGATACTTTGGGCTCGAAGCAGATCACCCAAACAAACGCAGAAGACCCAATCGATATATCGTGAACAAGGAGAGAAAAAAGTTGTCGGATGGTAGATTTGGCTATTCCAGGAGACCACAGTGTGAAATTAAAAAGAAAGAAAAAAGAAGCTATGTAAGTATCTGGACCTTGCCAGGGAATTGAAAAAAACAATTGAACATAAAGATGGCAGTTGTGCAAATCGTCTTTATAGCAATGGGAACGACCCAGAAACCCCTAGCAAAAAGAGGAATTGGACATCCAAGGAAGAATTTGGACTTTTTTTAGAAGAGTTCGAGAAGAAGAAAAAAGCAAGCAAACTGAGAAGAGAATACTGGAGATACTTGCTGTCAACCAATCTTCCGTGTAAACCCTTTGTTGTTATTACTGGTGTGAAATATCAATGAGTGCAGACGACCCCCCCCCCCAACACAAAAAACAAAACAAAAATAAAAACAAACAAAAATACTACAACAACAACAACAACAACAACAACAACAACAACAACAAAAAAAAATTGAAGCGAAAAAAATGAAGGAGATGCATCAACAATTCATTCTCGTGGAAGATCAGTCAGGGGAATTATAATAAACAAAAGAAAATCGTTGAGGACGAAGACACAATAATCCAATTTGAAACGTAAAACTGGAGAAAGTAAACCACAACATTGCTCTGGGACAACGAATCTCCATGAAATCCTCAAAAGAAGAAAAGAATTTGGTTGGCAAGATTTCGGTTGTGCAAGCTCAACTTTAAAGAACCAGAAATCTACTTAAGTCTTGAAAAAAAGGGTATAATACCAATGCATCCTCCCGGTAGTCTTCTCAGGAGCTGAAACATGGAACCTAACCAAAAGATCGACCCTGAAACTGAGAACCATGCCACATGTACAGGATGAGGGTGATGCTTGACACCACACAGATAGAGCACATGGAAACACAGGATATTAGGAAAAAAGACTAAAGTCAGAGACATCACCAAATCCATTAGAAAACTCAATAGCAATGGGCTAGTCAAGCTGCAAGAATGTCAGACAACCACTGGACATCACGACTCACAACGTGGATCATATGCAGAACCCTGACTGGTAAAAAATAAGATGACGTGACGAACTAGACAAGTTCAGAAAGTATTGGCTCTGCAGCACCCGTAATAAAGAGGTCTGGCAAATCTTGGAGAAGGTCTATGTCCAATGACAGGCGCTAAAAGGCTGCTGCTGTTAATGAAATGTGCAAAACTATGGAACTGATTTGGGTAACAGGAAGTCAAGACCTACCGATAGATTGAGGGATAGATTATATGAACCTATTTGTTTGCCTTGTAAATTCTAACATTAATCGAAAGTGGCTTCTGCTAAGGTAGTAATAAACGTCTATGTACATAGATGATTTATCAGTAAATACTCGTCTCTAAAATCTTGGATTCTATGTAAACATACTTGGATATTGATAATTCATATTTCCTCTGTTAGGAAAATAAACAATCATAAATAGTTTTGCCAAAAGTCAAACACACACAAGCATACACGTACATACATGCACGCAAGCCCACGCACACACGTACATGCAGGCACATACGGACATGCAAACCCATGTCTCCCCCCACGTGTGTATGCTCATGCGTATAATAACATAACTAAGTTTCCACAAATATATGATGTGAAGAATTTATTACAAATTAGTTTCCTCATTATAGAAGGAAATTTACGATTGTCGGCATATTCTGAATTGTGTTTTTTTCTTGATGCAGACCCAAAACAATACTTCCAATGGCTTTAAGTAATTTCATTCAATTGGTTCATAAGAATATGAACTCAGATGACATCAGTATTATCAGAATATGAGTTCAGATGAAAAAAAGCCCAGCTACTCCGAAAAGTGTTATGCACAACTAACTTAACGAAAATGTTATCAGAATATTAGATCCGGTGAAAAAAAACTGCCTCCCGCCACAAAATGTTTCTGAATATGAAGTTCAGTTAAAAACCAACTTTAAAAAAAAGTGCTGTCAGAATATGAGTTCAGGCAAATATCCAACTACAACCAAAGAGTGTAATCAGAGCAAGACCAATTTCAAAAAAGTTATCAGACTATCCTGGCATAATTATTTCATAATAGGATATAAGAGAACATTGTCATTTTATCCGTACGCAAAAAGGGGTCTACTTCTGTAAAATAAATGTATCATGAATTAAAACTCTTCCTAAAATATAATGTGATGATTGAAAATCACCAATATTTTTTTATCCTTCAAGTTGGAGCATTTGGAGGGTCTATCGGTAAGAAATAACCATACGACGTTATCGCAGGGGTTACGGTGATACATACATACATACATACATACATACATACATACATACATGTAGAAATATACGTTCATATCAATACCGCCTTAGCCTGTTCACTTTTGACCATTAGCCCTATACGAAATTTTAAAGCTCCCCAGAACAATATAATAGATATTGTAAGTTGTTTGAATGTTTGGAACACAATAAATCGCGAGTTGTCGCATGACCAGATTATTTTCACAGTAACAACAGGAAAATGTTTCAAAGGGCAAGCAATATCAATATGATTATGAAAAACAAGTTAGCTGCAAAACTAACATTTGTGGCCTTTCGGGCAATCCAATTTCTTTTGGTTTTGTTATTCTTATGAGTATATCGACAGTTTTATAGTTCTTGGTAATTAAAGGGACCATATCTCGCCCGAATCCACTGAATATATACTACATATTTTTTTTGCTTGAAGTTCAAGATGATTTTCCATAAAAATAGATCCTGCCATCCATAGCCTGGCCTGACAAAGATATGTTTTATTATCAGGAATATTTACATTTGTCTTTTGACAACCACTTTCTTTCCTTGTTTAATGCAATAACCTTTACTGTTCCTATGTCTATTTGTCTGCAATGTAACGAAACGTAATTTTCATTCAATTGTGAAGACGAGGAGCTTGCTTGTAAGCATTAACAATATGGGACAAATATCCGGTAGTTCACAGATATTCAGAGCGTGTTCTTCTGTTTTCCTTTACAAACGTCTCGAAATATTCCATTCTTGTTTGAAATAACACATTGTCCCTGGCCAGAATTGCATTATCAGAATATTTTTCATTTGTATTGGAGTTTCGAAATAGTAATTTACGTGAGTGTTTCGTTTTTTTTTCTTTTCCCTTTTCTGTTTTGTGTCCTCATAACTTTTAAACATTGCAGAAATCGATGCACAAAAGAACAACAAATATTTTTGTGTCTGTGAAAAACGACAGATAGTAGAAGCACTTTTGGCTCAATGCAGGGGAGTTGGTCCCGATTGTAAATAGTATGAATTCACTGCCTCAACCACTCGATGTTAAAAAGAGTCCACAAATAAAAAGAAATAAGACAAGAAAGAAAAAGAGAATTTGGATTAAGCTCTATTATCCACTTTAATCATGATGAATATGAAATATTAATATATTGATAAATAAATATAAATAAATGATCAATACTGTAGAAATTATATTATTAAGTAGAAAAATTTTAATATGAATAAATAATATTAAATACTATGTATTGAATGAAATAGATTTGCTTTTAGTGATTGATCAGTTGCAATCAACTCTGTTTCTCCTTGTGTATCTGTAGTAAATTTCGACAAAGTTTAAAAATCAACAAAACAAAAGACTTTTCTTTAATCAAATGATGCTTATTCATACTGACGAATCATGGCGATAATTTAGTGTTTCGGATAATTCTTTTTCTAAGATTCGGATACAGGAATAAAGCCGAGATTAGTATGAAAAGAAATGTGATCCTCTAATTCCAAACTCAATAATTTCTTTTTTTTGTACAACGAATAGAGTTTAGCTGATAATGGCCCGAGCAATCAAAAATCTGCCCGTTTTCTGTACTTAGAAAAATCTTTTTCTTGTTCTTTGAAAATTTGACCAAACTATCCAAGTTGTGCTTTGAAATAAATATGCCTGAGTTTGGGTATGAACAGGTAATTCGTTACCTCATCAAATACCCGAGAGAGGGGATCTCTCAGAAAAGTCCGACAGATGGTTTTGATTAAGCCAATTAAGGAATACGACATTTCTAAGCAAGCATGCATGCACATCGTTAACCAACATCCATTTGAGTTATTCCCTGTTTTTTTCAGTCGTTGTTATGAGAACCAGAGCGGGAAACATGGCGACATGTCAAGTCCAGCACAGTAAGACAACTTTAACTACTGTGTAATGGAAGATAAACCAGGATCCATTCTTTCAGAAGGTCAGTGAAAGAATCAACAACAAGATTCAAGATGATGATATGAAAATCCATGTCGATTTTTATGATTTTACTAGACTACTCGGAAGATGAGAGGAAAAAGTAGCCCATTTAGCCCCAACCACAGCAGATCCCATATACGAATAAACCCAAGATAGTCCGCTATCTGCTTTTGATGGAAAGTACCCTACTAGTTTTTGATATTTTCTAGCAGAAGTTTTAGGATCAGTTGTACAAATGTTAAAGGCTTACAGTTGTCCCAAACTGGCCATACAAGAGTTCTGCAAAATACAAATTCGACATTTGTAGAAATGATCGAAGCGATGATGATGATATCATCGTCAAATACCGATGTCATCCATGAGGAGGACCTCCTGATTCAATCATATGACCCTCCAGAGGTGTACCCACACGATCACTTCATAGTGGCTCTCGGTCACAATGCGAAATTTCATCGTATTAAAAAGTTTTTTTTAATGATAAATTGTTATATATATATATAAAGAAATATATATATATAAAGAAATATATATATATAAAGAAATATATATATATATATATATATACACACATATATATATATATATATATAAAGAAATATATATATATATATATATATATATAAATATATATATATAAATAAATATATATATATATATATACATATAAAGAAATACATATGTAAAGTGAAAACAAATCACAGCATTGAATACAAAATCATCCAAATAATATATTTTGTTAATTAGTTGAGTGACGCTTTGGGCGCGCAGTTGATTTGTAAATTGTGTTAAACCATGTTAAATTCCACGTCTTGGTAAAAAAAGTTTTACTCAGCCACTCACAAACACTAGTTCATCTGCACGTCTACTTAATTTATTGATTTCTGAAACTGACTGCAATATCTTCTCAAAATAATTGCACTCAAGCCGTAATTATTTCAATAAAGCAATCATATATATGCATATGGGCGGTTGATTATTCAGATCAACGGTGTTTAATCGTTTTACTCGGTATATTTTTCAAACATAACAGAATATCTGGGCTATACAATTTACCGGACGCGGATCACAAAATAAAGATTAAAAAATTGGACACTTGAGAAACTCCTTCTTTAGTACTTGTTACAACTATTACTAATACCATGACTCTTATTGATTTTATAAATAACTTATCATTACAGTCAATAATTGAACAACCGTAGCGTCAAAATCTGGAATCAAGTAAACAAATCCATTGAAGAATAAACATGGTCAGAATAAATTCTATTCATGACACCACTGGCGTTTTTCCACTGGAAAAAAAAAAAAAAGTAAAAAATATCTAGAAACATCTAGATTTTAGAGATTCTAGTAGTTATTATCGACTGAAATTGAAAATTGACCTTTGATAACGATAACAATGACATCAAGAATACTTAATTTCCCTCTTTCGTTGATTTCTTAACATAGGATCTCTAAATGTGCATCAAGTAGTTTTTGATAAAGTAAGCCATGGAATAGAAAAAAAAAATGAAATACTAGTATAAACTAGGAAGCACTCAGAGAGCGCATAGATCTACCAACGCCGGATGTCAGGGGTAGTAATTGTGCGCTCAAAATTTAATATCTTCTCCAGGGGTCCATTGCCCATCCTTCCACAAATTTGAATTGAAATTCATCGACGTAGGAAAGTTGATATTGCGTATACATAAGTGTATGGAAAGAAAAAAAAAAACGGAAAAATATCCCTAAATCATAATACAGATCCAGATGCATCTCCAAATACGTCCACTTCGTCATTCCACAATATTTCATTGAAATTTACCGAACACTTTTGGATATATCGGGTGGGCACATAAATAAATGTCAAATATCGGGCAGGATGTGTGGTACGGAATATTTTAGAAGTACTATCTATGATTTCTGGAAGGATTATTAACATTCAAAGAATTTTCCGGACGATTGAACTCCTTGCTGTTTATGTTGTAAACACGACGTTTCGACCGAATGATTCTACGGCCTTCTTCGGGTGTCTTTCCCCATGATGGTAGTAAACAGACCATTCCAATGATAGCTACGCTACAAAGTAGGATTCAGGTGATGTCGATTTTTTCTCTTTCCTCGTTAGGAAGCAGCTCATATCAACATGTCAACTGAATGTACGCCAGACAAGTTTGTTCGTGTGTTCTTGCGCTCCTGTCCATACTGTTTTGTCGACAGACTAGAAAATTGACATCAGTTCAACCTAATGGAGCCTCGGCTACTCAACAGTGACTAGTTATGGAAATCCAAGCCTAACAAGGAATGAGGACAAAATCGAGATTCCCCGAATCCTATGTCGTAACGTAGCCTCAATTTGAATATCCTGTTTATAACCATCCTCGGAAAATTCTGTTTACCATCATTGCATTCGCATATTACACCTACAGAAGGTTGTAGAATGGGTCGGCTGGAATAATGCGTTCACAACGCAAACAACGAGAAGGGATTCAATCATCCGAAAAACTCTGTGGATTTTAGAAGTATGTACTTTCCTTGATAAGTACATAAACTTGGTCAAACTCAAAGATTACGTGTAAATACTGAGTAAGATTTAATTTAGATATTAAAGAAATAAAATGCTGACACTAGAGTTTGATAACAAAGAGATTAGCTGACCGGCCAAATAATGCTGATTCCAGCAGAATGATGCAATATAACTTTTGACCAAGTAGCCTAGAGGGATAGCGGTCAATAAATACGCGAAAGGTTTGAAAAGTAGTCGCCAGGCGCCGCAGGCAGCTTTGAAAAGTGTCTGTTTTACTTGTTTTTTCTTTTTGTCCATTAGAAATTTCTTCACCAGGCGTCAACACAACCAATCAACCAGCAGTCAACATCTTATTCATTCACACATATACGCACCAGTTGATAGCTGCATAACTTCTATGCTACTCACACAGAAGGATAGAAAGACTGAGTATATATACCTCTCTAATTTCGTTGGTAGAGGTAAATTAGCAACACGATACGCTTATACACTTTTTGGTCCTTGTACTCCATAGGAAGATGTTGAGGAAGAAGAATATGAGGATGGTTCACTCGAAGGTTCGGACCAAGTTTCATATCAATCAAACATGACTTCAAAAAAGCCTCTTTGAAGGTAATTGAATCACCTGTATACTCCTTACTTTGAGCTTGAAGCATTTCAATTGCCTTGTCAGGCGAAGGAATTCAGTTTTCCCATCGTAATTGGGCAATCTATTTGGTAATCGGTTGAATTCGTAAAAATGATCAAGATCTAACTGAAAAATAACTCGTGTGACAACCCTGCTTAAGATTCAGCTCCCTATTCACAGTTTCTTCAAATTTACTCCATATTATCATTCCACCCCAAGACTCAATTCATTAATTTCAGTTGAAAGTCGAATGCATTGTCGAGAACAGGTTTTTCGACTGGAATTTTTTCTGCATACCTGATATCTATCTATCTATCTATCTATCTATCTATGTCTCTTCATATCTATCTATCTATGTATCTTCATATCTATCTATCTATCTATCTATCTCAGTCTGCTCAAATCTATCTATCTGTTCATATCTATCTATCTAGCTAGCAAGTTAGCTAGCTAACTAGCTCAGTCTGCTCATATCCATCTATCGATCTATCTATCTATCTCAGTCTGCTCATATTTATCTATCTATCTATCTATCTATCTATCTCCGTCTGTTCATATATATCTATTTATTTTAGTCTCTCTCTCTCTCTCTCTCTCTCTCTATCTATCTATCTATCTATCTATATATATATATATATATGACACGCGTGAATCTGTCTGCCTATCTTTTTTAATATTCAAAATTATCATCTATTCCAGCTTTATCCTGAATTACATATCTATTTCCAGAATTGTTTCTGAGTTTCCGCTACGATGTTACCTTCCTGATTTTCCTTTAAAATCAATGATTCTTTCCTCTTTATATAATTTTTGCCGGTTGAGAGGTCAAAACGTAATCACTTCTTCCTTTGCCCATCAATCAACCAGTAAATCTTGTAAACAATAGAATCGATCATCTACAACAGTTTTTATACCAAGATGAAACAAACAAGATGTATTAATAAGAAATGTAAAGTTTAGGGGTGGACACAAGGAAAATTAAAAGGTGGGGCGGCTAAAGAAATGCGTGTGAGTTTCCTAAACGACTGGCTTTTTTGCAGCAGACACATTGGAATGGGTTTGTGGCGTTCATTTAGTTTTATTAGTATTTTCAAAGAAAACAATCGTAATTTCGAAATATCGTTGTTGTTTTGGCTGTAAAAAAAATCACGTGGATAATTTTTCAATCGATAAAAAAAATGGATGATTTGATACAGTTAGGAGATAGAAAGAGACTCGTAAAAGACAAACTCTCCTTACGTTGCATTTTTTTTATTTTGATAATTGATTAAAAAAAAGACAAAACTAATGTTCCTTTCAACGTCATCGAATAAATGTCCACCTAGGATAGGATTACATTGTAAATCACCCCCGCCTAAAAAACCCCAGAACAAAACAAAAAAAAAAACCCAAAAAACGAACAAACAAACGAACGAAACATACGGTAGATGGGTTAAAAATAACTTGCCAATAACCCATTGAGATCGCATGCCAAATTTGTTTTGGCTGCACCCATGTTTAGTCTTTTTTTTTTCATAGCGTAACAGACGAACACTGGTAAATCTCACTCATATACACAGATTACATCTGGGGAAAATTCTGGAATTGCTTCTCTGCCATTATTTTCAATGAAGCGAGTGGACCTAATAGAACCTAATAGATATTGTATATAACTTTAGAAAATATCCGGTTTTAGATTTGAGTATTTCATTGGTCTAGAAATATGTATGATCATGCAACTAAATTGAATCGTGAGTCGCAGTTGTAGTTGTCCATAACAACATACCGAATTTAATATAGTCGTTATTTCCGTGCTGTTGTGCGCGGATCGCAAGAGACAAGTTTGAATCCACGTCAGGAAAATCAGTCTAGAATCGATAGCAAGAAAATAAATTTGATTAATATCAAGTGAACTCGCAGAATGAAACACCTAGGCAATACAATAAAATCAACGTACGTTTTTCTTTCAATGGTGAAACCATCCAGAGAGATTGGAACCTGTTGCATGTAATTGAATTACAGAAGGAAACTTGATGATAAAGTGTAACACATCATATCAAGTTTCTCTTGAATATCCTATTCCATCTTTGATAAATTAAATAAAACAGCATTTGTATAGGATAAAAATGCCTTGAGAATGATCATGACAACAATTTTTGAGTCGCTTGAATTGTTATGCTTACAGCATCATCATATATTTATACCATCGCTGTTGGCTTGAATTTCCGTCATTCTGATTTGAGTCTCCACCGGTGAATCAGGGAAGAATGGGATTAATAAATGATTGCAACATGACATTTCTTTTATCGTCACGGGAGTACCAGCTTTCGGTAGTCTGGTTATTAAAAAGCGTACAGGCTGTACCGATTGATCTAGAGGGCTGAAAGTTGAAGCATTTGCTCCCCATTATGCTTAGAAAAATAGAAAAAAAATCAGTTTTTATATCTTTTAGAAAAATTTCCCCCACATAGGATTTGGTGGGGGGTTTACTTTACAAAATAAGTATATGCTAAGTTGGTCCCTGAGTTTATGCCCAGCAGCGTTCATACTTGTTTTTGTCTTTTTTTAGATTCAGACTATTTTTATTGTCAACCACCCAACGTAAGGCAAGAGGAGGAATTTATTAATTGGCCGTTCTGTTCCTCATTTTTCAATTGATCATGCCCAACACGGAATGCTGCCAATTCGAAATAGTCACACATTAAACGATAATGTGGTATAACGTTGTCTCTTGAGTTATTTCTAATTTTCCTGCCGCGACTATAAACATTAGAGGCATCGCACCTGAACTTTGACATCGTTAGTAAGATGAACAAAGACCCACACTTTCTCATTTAATCGAACAATCGCATGAAAAAAACCTTGTAACACAAGAAGATACAAGTCCCTCACATTCAACCATGTGTATCATTTTACCTTCATATCAATTTTTTTTTGTTTTCTCAGAAATTATATCGCTACTTTCTTACTCCAATGTCTTGATCTGTCTTGCCGACTTCCATTACCGCTCACATGATCAATAAATCTATATATTTGTCAAAAGGATTGATTGGAAGAAATTTGGCTCCATTTCATCTGGTGGACGCTTCGATTTGTATTGATCCCTAAAAGCCAATTGCTATGGATCTGCGGTCTGGCATTAATCCATTACCGTCTACATATAATCTGTTGGTTTGATGAAGTTGAGAAATTCGAGATACTTGCGTGGAAGGTGAGACAAAAGCAACGGTAGAAGAAACAGAGAGAGAGAGAGAGAGAGAGAGAGAGAGAGAGAGAGAGAGAGAGAGAGAGAGAGAGAGAGAGAGAGAGAGAGAATAGGCAGCAGTCACTTCAGTTCTTACATTTGCATCCAGAATTGGGTGGATAAAGTATCTAAAAATATCTAAATCTTTCGAAAAAAATATCTAAAAGAAAGATCCAAAAAATATATTACGTATCTATTAAGACTTATTTCGCTGCAAATGATAAAAATGAAATGTAATTCAACATGAGAAACCAATAAGACTTAATTTCTTGAACAAAAACAAATTAAAATAGAAAAATGGTAGGACTGGCATTTAGTCCCATGAAAAAATGAGAATATATTTGAATTTGTACAAGGTGATTGAATTTTGCTATTTCGGATTACCGGTTCCGGTCTAAACTTTCAAAATATTTTCAGATAAATATATAAAAAAGATTTTTGTTATTATCGGAAATTTTATCGTTATTTGAAAATTATCTAAAAACATTTCAAAATATCTAAATCTCATCGACAAAAATATCTTTCTGGGCGTAAATTATCTAAACAATTTTTTTACAACTAAACACATCAAAAAGTATCCAGATCTGGATGTAAAATATCCAAAACGGCAACACTGGATATTTCCATCGACATCGAGCTTCTCCAAAGTTCAACATATGGCTTTACTTTATTGCTTTAATCAAAGATTGTCAAATAAAGTACTTTGATGAGGAGGTTGGAAATAATCACGATACTTGGTCTTTTTTTCGATCTTTATGGACTGGAAAATAAATGAATTCCAATAGTTTTCAATTACTCCGATTGTGTACAGAGATAGCGCTGGTACATTACAAACATATTTTCTCATCTTAAGACCTTGAACAAAACGAGACGGATGCACCCAAGATCTAAACGCTGGCACTTGATTTACTTTGTAATTGATCTTCATCGTGAAATGCGAGATTTGTGCAAGATCTGTGCAGTACGAGGCGCAGGAATACGTACTAGCCATTGTATAGCAAGAACAAAGTTTAAGGTTGTTGTCAGGTATAGGAAGCGTTTTGGGGGCTGTCATCATCAGCCTTTTAGGGTTCGTCGTTGGACATGGATTTTTTCCCAAAGTACATTCAATCTCCCTATCATGGATGTCGTGATGTCAATAATTTCTGAACTGGTCTAGTTCGTCAGTCAATCTTACTTTCCATCTGCCACATATGATCTAGGATGATCTACTGTAAGAGTCGTGATGTCCAGCACTTGCCTGACATTTTTGTAAGATGACCCGCCCATTATTTTTCTAATGAATTCTATGATATCTCTGACTACTGTCCGTCTGTCTTTGACTGCAAAACTAAAAAAAAACAACCAAGGCTATGGCTACCAATTTTTTTTTGACCCCGGAGCTGGTTTTTAGCGAATTAATTTTTTAAAATACTTACCCCAAGAAGAGTTTTGGTTGGGAATTTCTGTGTGCAATGGAAGTTTTTCTCTCAATTGGTTGATTAGTTTGTGTTCTGCCACGCTTACTTAAAATAATTATTATCTTACGAAAATTCAATAAGTGTCAAAAGAAACGTTGGTAGTCAATCGATTTGCAGGGCAGGAAATATATTCGATGATTCAAGTTCAAACTTGGCTGAGAGTGGCGCTAAAGCCGATGGGAAAGGCGTGAATCCATCTCCTCCTGACTGGTGATATCTAGTAATTCTGCTCCAGTTGGTTATCACCTCTAAGTCTATTTCACATATCACGAACGATTTGAAGATGAAAGTCCCTTTCATCTTCAAATAGTTGGAAGGTATGAAATTGGAGGGAATTTCCCCTTTCAAGCGAGCAAAAATGGAGGAAAACTTCCCCATCCTATTAAGTGAACTTCTTCTCTCTCCTTTGAGATATTAAATGTAAAGGGAATATTTTCTCAGAAGTCTGAAAGTTTGTTTCTTTACTCCTTGATTATTGAAGGCAGCATAGATAGCTGCTTCTGCTAATTACTGTACCTCTCCAAATGTCTGTATGAGCAAAATTAAATTACAGATAATGACGTGGTCACGAATCCCGGGGAAGGTTTTTAGCAAATTATTTTTTGATCCCCAATGTTTCTAGCAGGGCCAGTTTTATGATGAAAGTTCCAGCTAAATTGGTCCCTTAGTTTACGTCTGATAGCATTCACACGAGCTTAAAGATGGTCTTGCTATGATTCACCCCACCCCATTTGTACGTCATCGTAAAACTCAATACTAACCAGAGCTATGGTCACAAAATTTTCTGTGGTTACTGTTGGGACGTAAGAGTAGTTTATATATATATATATATATATATATATATATATATATATATATATATATATATATATATATATATTATTGTGTCATCCACAGACAGCTGTTTCGTTGTTTTACAACGCTTCAGTGCGGTCATAAACAACTTAACTTCAATAGTAAAAAGCTGTATGTATCGAGCACTCTATGAAATAAATCTATTACATATCAGAAGTGGCTTTATATTATGTTATACTGCTGGCCTGATTTGTACCACATGTACTATATATATATATATATATATATATATATATATATATATATATATATATATATATATATATATATATATATATATATCAGAACATTAAAATCATCCCCGCACCTTTTTCAACTCTTACATTATTCTTTTGGACACTACCCCCACTTTTTTTGATTATACCTACCTTTTGAAAATAGAATCTTCCATTTTCTGATCATTTCCAACATTTCTTCCCATCAACCTCACTTTTTTTGTATGAGCTCCCTTTTGATAAACCGTTATCTAAAGACTAATTAAATTAAACACTATAGGAATTGACGGCAGCCGGTCGGTTTGCAACGCAGAGAATGAAGCCGATGACTCGATTTCCAACAATGACTTTGTGAAAGGTATGAATCCGTCTCCTCCCCCAACAACAGGTGAAATAGCATAAGATGAAAAGAGTGACACGTTTCAGATGTCTATCACTTCCAATTTCACATATCGCAAACTGCGAAGCACTAACTGGGACGGGAATACTTCTGATATATAAAGCCAAATATATATGATGCCACAGCCAGCGTAAAGGGTATTTCTTTACATCATGTAAGAATACAATGTCTGGTTTCCATCCATCTATTTCATTATTTTTTTCAGTAAAAGCCATGACCATCAATTTTTTATGGTTACTAATAGCACCACGAAGCACATTTTACGCATATTAGTCTCCAACAGACTTAAAAAATTTACATGGGGTCGGCATTTGCGCTCCCCGCTATAATATCTATCTATCTATTTATCTAATACCAGATGTTTGACTCTATCTGTATGTAACGTTCAA
>OY735200.1:73674210-73831710 GCA_963457665.1 Thysanoteuthis rhombus
ATTACCTTTATTACTAGAAATTATATCTACCATTCAAGCAACAAAATAATTAAACCTTTTAGTATTTAGTGAAAAAATGAACAGTGAACAAAGTATCGAATGTTAAAAATCTCTTAATATCTGAACTCATTGAATTGAACTAAAAATATTTGTCTTTAGATTTTAAAAAATTGTTTCAAACATTGAAATACTCATATACACCGCATCGTCAAATACATTTTGGGGTAACCTACGTCAGTAAGCCCATTGATTCAAAAAAATTAAATCTCTCATATAAAACGACATCCATACACCACACATTATGATAATACCCTATATCAAATAACAAGCTGCAAGTATTACGACAAACCCAATAATAATAATGATAATAATAATGAAAAAAAAACGAACTGAAAATTAAAACTATAGCTTGAGCAGAGATCACAATCAACCCTGCTGGAGAGTAATGCTAATATGACCGTTTTGTTTTTAAATCCCTAAAACGGTAGAATAGTAAACAATTGATTAAACCAACAAAACAGAATTCACACATGGTACCATGATATCTAATGTTATCTAATTCTGTGTGAAACATAAAAACCTTCGAAAAGCTTACATTATTTATATTAACAGGTATTTGAAAATAATTTATGGAAATGACATAAATTTTGAAAAGTTCTCTTTATATATTCAGTGTTTAAAGTTATAAAGGTTTCTAGAATATATATATATATATACATATATATATATATATATATATATATATATATATATATATATATATATATATATATATATATATATATATATATATATATATATGATCCGACAGAATGATTATAAATTGCGTTATATTTGATAGAAACTCTTATTTTGATAAGATGGTGATTCGGGATGAAAAAAGTCATGTTGGGCCTTTGCATTACCGGCGCCTGTTTAGCTCAATGGTTAGAGCAACGATACGCTGAATTGCTGTCCTATCGGTCGCAGGTTCGATCTTTGCAGCAGCCCTATTTTCTTCAATTGTTTATTCTATTTACGTTGTCTAGGCCAAGTGATACATAAACAGTTTAATGACGGGATATCATTTCAAAAAAGAATCTTTTGACTTATATATATATATATATATATATATATATATATATGAATGAATGATTTGTACGTGTCAACGTTCCCGACTGGATTCTCCGCAACCTTTTCGTCCTATTTCTTTGCCACTTGCAACAAAGGCCTTATCGCCACTGCTACTACAGTTCAACTGAAGTTCGGGTTATTCTCATACATTGTTGCAGTTGCCTCCCTAGTTGCAACGCTTGATTCTGCTGATGTTTCTAACGTTATCTACCTTTCTATTTCTATTTGTTTTTTCTTTATTCTTTCAAAATTTCCTTCTCCTGCCCCCCTACACATTTCTTTTTCAGCATCACTGACATAAGAACCAGTCACATTGTTATTCTCTAAATCGATTCTAGACTTTTCTTTTTACTCCGCTTATTTTAATTCTCCGCTACATTGTATCGTTTGTTTTCCCTTCTTTTTTTATCACTGATTTCTGCTTCACGTTTTCCTCTTCATTTGGCATGTCTTTCTTTCTTTCTTTCTACCTTCCTTTCTTCCTTTCTTTCTCTCTTTCTTATCTGCTTTACCTTTTTTGTCTCTTCTACTTGTGCTGCTTCCTGCTTTTCTTACTTTTCAACACGTCTCTTTTCTTTTTATCTTAGAAACATTCTTCTTCTTCGTCCTTTAACATCAGACCATTAGAAAAGTCTGGCCATCATCATCATCATCATCATCATCATCATCATCATCATCATGTGCAATAATCGAATCACCGTATCCCCACAAGTGGCCGGCCGGCCAGCCAAATGAGCCACAGATTATTTCTCTGAGTGTCTGTGTCTATGTGTGGGTCCATGTATATTTCTTTGTCTATGTGTGTGTCTGTGTTTACGTGTGTGTCTAAGTGTGTGTGTGTGTGTGTGTGTGTGTGTGTGTGTGTGTGTGTGTGTGTCCAGGCGCTCCTGGTCACATTTACGGAGCTACAACCTTGAGAATTCGCATGAATACACAAGTAGGAATCATCTGAAAACATTAATTTTCATTTTTTAAAAATTTCTTTCCAAAAAGATCCTTTTTTGTTTCGATGGCCATTTTAGTACCAACAATGCCAAAATTATGCACTGATATTTTCTTTTTTGATGAATTATTATTTTATAAAGATAATTTCAGATTTTTAGATAGTTATGTTTGGTACACGCGCAGGCTATAGCGATTCATATAAGCGAGGTACGAATATTCACCACTTCTTTTTATGGAGTATTCATAATTTGATTTGCATTCCACACACAAACACACACACACACACACATACACACACACACACACACACACACACACACACACACACATATATATATATATATATATATATATATATATATATATATATATATATATATATATGTATGTCTTTCTTCGATTCTGACAACATATTTTCTGTATATTGATTTTTTTCGTTTATTTCTTCCTCCACCATACCCCTCTCCCTGTTTTGGGAAGACAAAATGAAATCACCCCATACGAAATAAATAGATAAACAGGTCTGGTTAGTCATTCCATTGAAACCCGTCACGTGACCCCCGTTTTGTTTGCAGCATTCTGTGATGGAAGTGATCAATTAAAAGATAAATGGGGAAGGGGTGATCAATGAATAAGATACTACCCTTGCTTTTTGCTCTGCTGTGATCACTAAAGGAACCCCAGTTTTCACCTCGGGATCAATTTACCATGATCTCATATCCCTATCTGGTGGGAGTGGTGGTGGAAAACAAAAAACGAAGAAAAACCTTCTCTCAATTTAATAGTGTTTAAATTTTTAGCCCACTAATTCCGTTGCCGCAGCGTGTATGTGCACGTACATACATAGCAAGATAGATCAACTTAAAAACTGAAGAAACCTTGGTGGATAGTTTTGGTTGACTATTCCTAATGAAAAGCAATGATAACCGAGTAACAACGAAATAAACGTTACATTCCTGAATATGATCAATTAATCAACACACACGCACTCACACACACAAAGAGACACAGACACAAACACATGCACACACACACACACACACACACACACATATATATATATAAAAACCAAATTACAAATTAAATATTCAATATCCGATCTGTGAAGGGTTAATTTCATAAAATGATCTATTCACAAACATTAGTTTCACCATATATATCATTAAACGTGTTCGCATAGAAAATCCTTTATTTTATTATATTTCAAGCTCTATTCTAATTTAACTTAATATTTAATGTTGTGTGTATCGAGCACTTCATTAATTAAACCCATTACACATCAGATATTGCATTATATCATTTTATATGATATAACTGATTTGAGATATATATATATAATATATATATATATATATATATATATATATATATATATATATTTGTGTGTGTATGTATGTGTGTGTGTGTATGCATGTGTGTGTGCACGTGTGTGCGCGCGCGTGCGTGTGTGTGAATGTGTGTGTGTGTGAACAGTAGGGAATGAGACAGACTTTGGAGTAAAATATCAATTACTAGAATACAAACCAGAGCCGTCATGAACAAATGAAAGTGACGCAGTGACGTACGTAAAAACTGATGACGAATTCACTGCCACTTCTCCAACGTTGTTCTGAAATATCAATTCTGTTCGTTCTGTTTGTTTTTCAAGATTTTAATGAAGCATCGGAGAACAACTCCTTCTTTTTACGAACAGCCAACATTTTACATCGAACACTTGAACCTTTTTTAACGTTTTATTTTTTTAGACATCAGTCAGCTGTGTCCCACAATTATTAGAAACAATCACCCGAAACTCTCACCAAGATACTCAACACAGATTTCTTCAGTTTACGGATCGATTGGCTTGCTATATATGTAATTATATATGTATGTATGCAGCAAGATAGGTTTTGTCAGTTTAAAAGTTGGTTGACTGACTCTGTAAATATGTATATATCAGGCACCGTACCAATGAATATTTAACCATTTACTCCTTAATATGTCTAGAAAAAATGTTTTGGGGGATTTTGGAAACTTCCACATCTGATAAGCTTTTAGATGGGGAGTCCAGTTTGCTATGTAAATTTTCATCAAATGTATCTCCTAGTTTGTGTCAGTCATACCTGTTTTTTTTATAAATTTAGACTGCAAGCACAGTCCAAAAAAACGGAACAGAAGTAACTTATCCATTGATTGTCCCTCTTTCCAATTTTTGAATTGATCACCGCCAAAACACGTTGGTAGCGTGACAGTTTCTACAAAATGACTAACTAGAGACTGTGTTAAACGTTAACAGGCATTCCATCGGCCTTTAATTCCCCTGAGTCCCCTCTTTGGAATATGCTGAACATCATACATGAGTGTCATTGACAATCTATTTTCTTGTTCAAGGATTTCTGAAGAATATGGCCTCAATATGCTTGACCCAATCTTTTGATGTATAGTTTCTATGTCCTTTCCCTACATATCAATTGATTTTCCTCTCTTACGATCCTTCGATATACGAATACATATATATATATATATATATATATATATATATATATATATATATATATATATATATGTGTGTGTGTGTGTGTGTGTGTGTTTGTGTGTGTGTGTGTTAAACTAAAACTTTTTGGAATGCGTTCTAATCCGTTGCAAAGCTCAATGTGTTGGAATATGAACATCCGGAAACGCGCTCAAAGTACAACCGAACTTGTATATAACCCCCGAGCATATCCAAAAGTACATCTGCATATGTATATCAAACCCAATGACTTGTCACCACATATTTGTCAATATATATATATATATACATTTACGTGAGTATTTGTTATGTGGATGTTGAAAATTCCAAGATGGAAAAAACAATGGACAGTGAGAAAATGCGAGGATTGATAAAACTAGTTTAGTGCGTTGCAATTCTTTTTATTGAAAGGAACTTATGCATTTGGTCTATGGAAATAGACTGCATCGGCCTAAGAGTACATTTCTTTTCCACTTCTTGCCCTGATTAAATCTATTATTGTAGGCAAAATGCATGGGTTCCTTTTAATAAAAGAAGAACCATAAGTTCAACGATGCGCCCACCGTATGCAGTAGCAGGAGCAGAAAGAGGAAGAAGACATGAAGGAGGAGGTAGACAATCAAACAGGGTTTCTTTGATTCAATTGATTCTCGTGCTTGTAGAATATTGCAATGTGAAATATCCCACCAGTATTATTTTCAATAAAAGACTCGTAAATGGTGATTTTTTTGTGTTTTTCCCCATCGTTTTTGGCTTTTCTATGACATCATGCTTCGTTGTTCCTTCCTTCCTTCCTACTTCTGTTCAACATAACTAGAACCCACCGACTGACCGACCGACCGACCGAACAAAAAGTGTCTAATAGAAATGCATGGATACATTTTACAAATTGAGAACACTACACAAATTCCTCAATGTTTTCATTTCCATACGATATATGTATATTTGTGAGTGTATATTGGAAGAGCCACTGATATCTTTAATACTATGCATGCATTTGACAAGAATTGCTGAGTGGCATATTACATCTTACCGTGAAGTTATAATAATCTCATACCTTCGGAAAGAGGTCTCTTTTCTTTTAGACGAGTTTTGCGCTGATAGACTTCACCAACGATCAGCTGTGAAGAAATCAAATGCCTTTAAGCATCAATTTGCAGTTTTACCGTATAACCAAATCTGAAAGCACCATTACTTCAATGCAAATGTCTGTTTCAATTCTCCATTCGTTTTTGGATAACAGTGATTGAAAAAACAAATGCAGAAATCAAATGCGTGTGCAACTGGTGTTACTGGAGAAAACCTTAAAAAAAAGGCCGAAGCATTTATGCACTTGATTTATTTCAGTGCACCTCAGTCAGATAACAAGCAGGAATGCACATCTGTAAATATCTCTCGGGCAATGTTCATATGAGGAATAAAAATAGCAGTCGGAAGATTGTACGGACTTATTCTGATAAACAACGTTACCGTTTCGCTAATTAAAACAATCTTTAAAAAAAATCAATATTTTTCCCACTTTTGAACCCTAAAGCCATAAAATGTTTCGAGTCACTTAAGTCATTTTTCTTCTTCTAGCAGGAATCTGTCTTCTTTAAATTAGTTTTCTAACGTATGAGTTTTCACAGTCACTACGAAAACGTCAAATTAATCAAAATACACAAGGCCTGATAATTTTTTCTTTAAAGAGAACGAAAGTTGAATTAAAAAAATGATAAATAGTAGAAAACAAGAACGATAAGTTCAATGACACGTCCACCATCCGTGGTAGTAGTATCAGGAGAAGGAGGGTAAAGAAGAGCAAGTAGTATTTATTTGAGACGATTGATTCTCACCTTTGGAAAATATTGTAATACGAAATATTCTGAGAGTATGATTTTCAATAAAAATCTTAAATGGCCGTTTTTTTTTTCCATTTTTTATCTTTTATGTGGGCCTTGGATATTCTATTATAACATCCTTAGGAGCTGGTAGAAAAAGTGATCGGAATAGATATCACATCTTTTTATAGAGTCACGCATTTTAATGACGCCATACCTTTTAATGACATCACGACTCTTCCTTCCTTCCTATTTATCTTGTTTAACATACCTGGGACAGATCTACAGACAGACTGACAATTTGTGGATATGTCTAAAAATAGTGATATATCATTCAGTTTTGTTAGCAAAATTCATATCGATGTCTCGGTTATGTTAATATTCACTTAAAATGTACCATTACCGTCTAAAAACGAAAAACACCCCCACTCCACAATACAGCAACATATACGTGAAGAAGGACTAAAATTACAAAGGAGGCTCGGCTTGACAGCTAGAATGATATAAAATAAAAAAAAATATATAGATTTCTCTGATAAAAAAAAGAAAGAATTATTTGATCTTTTTCCTTCTCTCTACTTAGAAAACACACGGATCCTGTCTCCATTCGCGAAATCTTGGCCTCGATCTGATTTTCTATAATCGTCTATCTCTTGTGAGCTTAAGAAACGAAGAATTTGACGTCATATCAAAAACAAAAGTACTGACGTCATAACATGGCCACTAACATTGATAGGGACCAAGTAATCATTTTAACTCGTTGGAAACGCATACGTTCAGCTGTAAAAAGTAATTGCTGTCGTGCATACGAATGCAGGAATACTGGGTTGTTAACATCAGCACAAAAATAAAAGAGTACACACATACATATATACATACGTATCAAGCAGGGAAAGGTTAATTGGATAGCATTTTGCGTCATGTTCTGTTGACACATTCATATCAGAAACCGACTAAAACTATCAACATAGGTTTTTTTTCATTTTTTAAGCTGGTTTGGCTGGTTGGCTGAGTATGTATCGTGCATACGAGCTGTACGGATGGAGATTTTTCAATACTGTCAACCAAAATCGTCACAAAAAATCAATGTATGTCTCTTCAGTTTTTAAGCTGGTTTAGCTGGCTACATATGTATGTATCATACGGATAGGTCAAACCAGTGGCACTAGAGGGCTGATAATTTACTACTTAAATGAGAGAATCATGCTCAACCTTACATGGAGAGATCACAAGACAGCACAGTATATCAGAAAGAAAACGGGGGTCAGAAATATCGTAGAAACTATTAAAAAACTCAAATGGCAATGGGCAGGCCATGTTGCAAGAAAAATTCAAGCCCCTTTTTAGTGAATGCGGTCCAAGAAAAGGTGAGATGAGTATGTATTCATCGATCACCCCCTTTCGCCAATTTTTCAGTTGAGTACCCCGACAAAGCGTGGTCACGCGGCAGTTTCTATTGAGTGACTTACCGGCTGAAACATGGAATCTGACCAAAAGATTGCCCCTCAAACTGAGAACCATACAATGTGCACTTGAGAGAATCATGCTCAACCTTACATGGAGAAGTCATCAGACGGCACAGTATATCAGAGAGAAGACAGGAGTCCTAGACATCATAGAAATTGTTTTAAAAAATCTCAAATGGCAATGGGCAGGACATCTTGCAAGAATATCAGACAACTGCTAGACATCACGACTCAAAACGTGAATCTCAACAGATTAGGTGCGAGGCTGTGGCCGACAGAAAGTTAAACAACGTGACGAGCTAGATAAATTCAGAAAGTACTGGCTCTGCAAAGCCAACGATAGAGAGGTATGGTGAATCTTGGGGAAAGTCCATGTCCAACAATGGGCACTAACAGACAGATGATGATAATAATAAAATTGAAAAGAAAAATATACTCTACAATACACAGATGAATGCATAACTTCCAATGGATGTCAGTGCATCATAAACAATACTAATCTATCCAAGAGTGACTACAACAAGAAAAAACCCTGAAGGTATGACCAACAATATAAGACTTTAGAGCCGTAATATTTTTAAATAGTGAGTCTAAATTGACCACATTATTTATATCAAGCATCTTAACCAATTCAATTTTTCTAAATAATTTGAAGAAGGCATGATTAATATTTTGAAGTCATGAAATATTCCTTGATTTGTTTTTTTTACGTATATGAGATCTAAGAGCTTGAAAATAGGAAGATTTCCGATTAATTTCAATCTAAGAACTGAGTTTCCATCTAACCTTCGTGCATGCAGGAGTAGGTAATGGAAATCCATTTTCAGATGACAAAGAATTGTTATTAGATGTTGTAATCCTTCAACCCCTTTAAGCACTGGATCTGAAGTTTCAGAATTTCTTTCACGATGTACTAAAACATACCAAAATATATGTTACACCCAGTGTATTGCATTTAGAGCTTTCATTAAGATTGTAGCACATGATACGCAGTTCTCAAAAATGAAAATAAAAATCATATTTGCATACGGGTTGGCAACCATTTCGAATAATAAATTGTTTGCGTGTATTTACAACGCTGTCATATTTACTGAAACGATACATCAAGCTGAATTTCTATTGCAAAATTATGCGTCGATAAAATATGGTAATATCGAACATTATGAATTAGCAATTGACTCAAAATGCTCGATTTGTAAATTGTATCAAAGAAATCCCGATCGATATAACTGAAGTATACAGATCAGTCATTCTGGTATGACGATCATTGTGCTTAAGAAGTTAATCTGTACTTTTTGAGCATTTACAATAATAAAAAAAAAATCTGAAAAAGTTCTAACCTTCAAATAGGAAAATTTAGACCTATCTTATTGTTAAATAGTGAGACAAGATCAACCAAAGAAGTTATATGGATTATTTTAACTATTTAGTTACAACTAATCTTGTTTTTTTAAAAATTAATTTGAATCATAAATGATACACACTCATCATTAGCGTCTGTTTTTACACAGACCTTTCCCAGGATTTGCCAGACGACGCAGAGTCAATGCTTTCTGAATTAGAATAGTTCGTCCCCCCCATCATATATTCTGCTGGTCATGGTTTCGCATGTGATCTCTGGGGATTCATGTCCTCTAACATACTTGCATGATCATCCTGTTACCGTTTCAGTTTTCTAATGGATTCTATGATGTACCGAACTCCTGTTTTTTCCCAATATATCGTATTGTCTTGTGATCTCTCCATGTGATGTTGAGCATGATTCTTTCATGTGCACCTTGCATACCTTTCAGTTTTAGGGTCAGTCATTCGGTCAGGTTCAATGTTTAAGCTTCATAAGTGAATATTGGGAGGATGCATTGATTTCATACCTTTCTTTTTAGGACTAATGCGATTTTCTTGTTCTTGGAGTTTAAGCTGGCTCAAACAAACGGCTGCCACTTTTGGATGAGTCTTCTCTTGATTTCTTCTTCTGAAAATTTTGTGAAGATGTGTTGTCATTAGTAGATGTGGTGGTCAATTTTCTCCAGCTCAGCGTTTTCGATTTTGATCGTTGTGAGTTTGTCTCCAACATGTTTGCAGTACATTTATCATAAATCTTTATAAATTTCTATTTGTTTCTTTTTCATTCATGAAAACAGGACTTAAAAGCTTGTAAAGCATAAATCTCTACAACAATTTCAAGTATTTCCATTGTCAATTTATAGCATTTTAAAACAGAATGGATTCTACGTCCAATATCTACATTTATCTTTTGTTAAAACAAGTGTCTAGGTTCCTGAATCGCATCATGAAAGGAGATTGTTGTCATTTGAAGGGAGAGTGGCGTAATGGTTATCGGCGTGGACAATTGACTCTGCGAACCAAATTCAAACTCCGGCTGCCAACGTTCACTTTACACCATTGCCTTTGGGAAAGGCACGAAACCAGCTACCAAGTTATAGATAAAATAGCAGTGCAGATTGGGTTATCTAGCCTTGGGAAGGCAACCAGTCTTGTAGTGGAGCAGCTCTGTTTCCAAAACCAGAGAGTAGATCACCCTTAAAGCGGTTGGATGTCAACCTTGATATCCTTCCAACAGCTTCTTGCAGCAAGGTTGATCTCGAACGTATCCTGGACTACATCGGCGAGGCCAGGATGAAGATTCTGTCAACTGGGCATCCGAGGATCTCAATACGCTTCGCACAGACATGCACCTTGGAGCGTGTCACATGAGTGTCATTCCACTGTCTATCGAAATAGAAGGTGCATGCATGTGTGTGCGTGCGCGCATGTCTTCCACCGAAAAATATTCCTCCGAAGATACCATATCAGGCGAAATCGATCAGGAAAGATATACATAAAAATAAAATCATTTTTTACTCCCAACTTTATCTTCGAAATGTTCAACCATCATATATATATATATATATATATATACATATATATATATATATATATATATATATATATATATATATATATATATATATATATATATATATATATATATATATATATATATATATATATATATATGTGTGTGTATGTGTGTGTGTGTATGCATGTGTGCTTTTGTGTGTAAAAATGAGTATCTAATATAAGTGGTAGAAGCATGCCATTATATCTCGATGGAACATCGCCAATTTTTTTCGTAAGCAAAACCCATTTATAAGTGACAATCCATAGCATCCCCCTCACTCCCTTTAGAAGGATATCACCCTCGCTGAAAATGGCTGTTGTAGGATGAACCCGGACTCGTAGGAACCATGAACTAAGGAAAAACCGATAGGGATTGATTGCAAATGTAGTCATGAGATTTATTTGGTGAG
Source organism: Thysanoteuthis rhombus (assembly GCA_963457665.1). Taxonomy (NCBI): domain Eukaryota; kingdom Metazoa; phylum Mollusca; class Cephalopoda; order Oegopsida; family Thysanoteuthidae; genus Thysanoteuthis; species Thysanoteuthis major. The sequence continues at coordinate 73,685,357 of OY735200.1, forward strand.
ATTAAAAGTGACTTTGAGGCAAGAGGAGAGCAAATAATTTTACACTCCAACAGAATACACCCAGTTTAATTTTAAGATTTAATGAAAAGACGAGTTGAAATTCATCTTAAAAAATTAAATAGGGATCAGCTAATAGATTCTGTAACATCGTTGGTGTGAAATACAAATTGAAATTTTTCATTCTCGCTTTTTATTTCTGAGATCTGAGAAAAACAAGCTTAGATCAAATCCCATTGTTCCATTAAAAGATAAACAAAATACAATTAATTCTTCGATAAAATATTATGTCAAATATGTGTCCCATTTCAACTCCTTCGATAGTAGATCCTGTAAATAGGATTAGTAAACTTCAATAGCCTGAGGTGAGCTTTAGAATTTTAGCGTACGTCACAGTTACTCATGTATGATGTCAATGGTTTTTGGTACTGTTATTCATGCATTATATCACTGTTTTTTTCCCTGGTTATTGTCATCCGTCATTATTGTTGCTGTGAGTCAAGGCTCAATAGAAGGAGTTTGACAAAAGATAAAGTCTACCTAGCCTGATGGTTGATCTGCCACTATGCTAGAAAGCAAGGAAAAATTCACTCAACCGAATGGTTACATCAGTCCCAATTGGATTCGATCCTAAGATTTATGGGTATTTAGCTGAACGTTTTTGACCATTGAGCCACTGGACGTTGGGAATTTATTTCTAATCATAAGTAATATGTATTGGTCGGACGAATAGCAAAAAAATCACGGACGAATACTCAGTTTAAAAAAAATTATGTGTATGTATAGTTTTATGGTTCTGTTATTATATCAAGTGTTATAATGACATTTTTTGTAGCCCGTTAATTTTCACCGAAAAAGATTAGATAAAATATATATACTCGTGATTAAATAAAAAAAATGATATTTTCACAACAGAAATTCAGAGTTTACAGAAAAAATCCCAAAGATTCGCAGACGCAAGTTGACACGACATGACTTCACAATGTCATTATTTCCTATCCATTCGCACTCTTATTCATATCTTAGATTAAAAAAATTCATATTTGAATGTCTGAAATTCAGAAGTCTGATGCATTTGCGTTGATAAAGTCAACTCATACAGTTTGCCAAAATAGAATGTCACAGTATCACTTTCCTTCTGTTTTTGCTCAATGACAACAACTCGTGAATAAATAACATCAGGAGTTTTTGTGTTGTGCCTGCAATACAGGACAATCCATTTCTTTATGAATATAACAACAGATGTGGTGCTGAAATGTGGGATCTAATCAAAAGTCTGACCCTCAAACTGAGAACCATGCAACGTGCACATGAGATAATAATACTCAACCTCAAATGGAGGGATTATGACAGCATAGTATAATATAGAAAATACAGGAGATATCATAGAACCCATTACAAAACTCAAATTGCAATTAGCTGGACATGTTACAAGAATGTCCGACAATCACTGGATATCACGACTTACAACATGGATCCACAGAGACCACATGCAAAATTAAGGCCGACAGGAAGTAAGATCTTCGGACGAGCTAGATAAATTCAGAAAGTACTTGATCCACGACGCTCATGATAGAGAGGTCTGGCGTATCTTAGGGAAAGTCTATGTCCAACAACGGACGCTAATAGGCTGCTGCTACTGATGGTGATGATAATAACAGAAAATAACTGAATAAACTGGTGATAGGAGAGACTTCATATGTACATAAAGCTGGTAGACATGAGATTATGGGAACTCTTTGTTTGAGGGGCGTGCAGATGACTTGAATAACCTGTAATATTATTCATATTAAAAACACAACCAATCGGGCAGAGGGTTTGATTTATCCCAGAATTATTGACAGATTAAAAATGTGAGTATTAATTTCCCGTAAAAAGCGTATTTATCAATTGACAATACAAAGTCCAAATCACAAAACATGTATCTTAAAGAAAATATTATTTTCTGCCTTTTTCTTAGCATAAAAAATATAAAAAATATCTGAATTTTTCCTGCTGTTTTTTTTTTCGAATTGAGGTTTGGGAGGCAGTTGCCCCCTGGGTAGCACGCTTATGCTGGTCGTTGTGTTTTGTTCTTATATAAATCATTATTTACCAAAAAGAAAAAAAAATACATCTATACAAGGTGCACGCGATGAAACATTCTCTTCTCAAAATGACATTTTATTAGTTTCTTCTGAACAGTCAAATTTTGATACGACCAAACTGATGTTTTGATAATCACCTTATCAACAATGATTGTTTCGTAGTACTTCGGAAATGTAATGACTTGACAAAATAACAATAAAGTTTATTCATAGAATGTTTTGAACTCATTTGTCATTATAAGAATATGATTATATAATTAAATTTTCTTTTATCTTCGGTGAACGTAGCGCTTTATTGCATTTTTATTGGTGATATTTTGGCCTTGCTAGTCAACTTCTTTTTCAAACAGGATTAGGAACGTTATGAAATTTCTTATGAATTGAATTGTTTTGCCATTCTTGTGACGTAGTTGTTTAGTCATTATTTTCACGAGCGGAATCCAAGAAGGCGTTGTTACCAAGGATGTCATTAAAATAGTTAAGTCTGTGATTATATTACAGATAATGGTTGAATGTGTCATTCGATGTCGATCATCAAAATATTTAGGTTTTAATATAATTTATTTCACAGAATAAAAAACAGGTCAATGTATTTAAAAAAAGATGAGATTCTGTAAATATCTTGGTGACGAAAATTGAATAAAAATTTTATCCCTCCTTTGAAAGGAATAATATTGAAAAAACTTACTCTCTGTTTCGAATCTGATATAATTAGCTACTCGTCCCCTGTGCCAAAATATCATTGATAGTTTTGGTTTTACAAAATCGATCACCAAGAAGAAGAGATCGCTTTATATTTCTTTTTGAGATTCTGAAATTTGCTATGCTATTCGACATTATCGTCGGATAATTCATACATAGTCTTCTGTTGATATAAATCGGAATTTTACATGTAGAAAAAGTACATAGTCGTTGTAAAAACAAGTTGAAGTCTCTATTACAGCTTTCTGCGTCGAAGCAAAGCATGAATATGATATCTTTATGAGCATATATATCTATGTATATATATATATATATATATTTAGCCACAACATTTGGGATTGAATACTAAAAATGTAATCAGATCGTCTACTGGCGACTACAGACTGACAACGTGCCAGTGATTTTATCGATATAATTTTTAACAAATGCGCTTGCTATTTGAGCTTTGCTGTTGTCAGCACTGTACCAAGTTAAAAATCGGTTTTCATTGGGAGTAATCATTTAGATAATGCTGGATTGATTACACGCCTAATTTGCTTTATGTTCCATGACCGTGAGGAAGATACGAATGCAAAAAAAGATGTATATGGAAGATACTGATTCTACATAAGGGTCAGAATCAGGAACAGTAGAGGAAGTTGTCCCGGACGTGGGGATCGATTGCACTTGAGGTTGGCAATGCAGATCATAGATGCTGCACAAGCTCACTTGCTTCTAAACAATTAAAAATTACCCCAGCTGATGCCCAAAGGCCATACTGCTGCGATGTTGAGGGTTCTATTTACGATGTAACTATACTGCTGAACTGGGTCTTTTTTCTGTCAATGGTGCAAAAATGTAACTTGAAATAATTTGCTAACTTTATTCATTTTAGTCATATTTCTTGGGAACTGCTGATCCAAACAACTTCGAAGTCAGCAATGTACTGCCCAGTGTGCTAACTAATATATACGGCGATTATAAACTTCGCATAAGGATCTCGGTGCATACAAATACTCAAAGAGATTTCTCAAGCTATATATATATATATATATATATATATATATATACAAATACAAAAGAAGGCGTAATACCTCAAAGCCAAAACCAAAACAGTGCGGTTCGAGTACACACTGACACAGACACACACAAACATATATATATATATATATATATATATATATATATATATATATATATATATATATATATATATATGTGTGTGTGTGTGTGTGTGTGTATATATATATGTGTGTGTGTATATATATATATATATGTAAGAAGATGAGAGAGAATCTATCACAAAGGACTTGCATAACTATTCACAATGCTTACGAGAAGAGGAAGCCCTAGAACTTCTCTTTAGGAATAGTGGCCCTACTACACAAGAAAGGAGACGATGAAGACTTACAAATAGATTAACAAACACTTGAGATGAAAACCAAGCACGCAGACAGGCATTAGAAGTGTCAATTAGACAATACATTAAACCAGCTGATAAGAGTACAAACCATTTTGGCTGACGTTGACTATGAATAGGCATTTGATTCAATAGAACAGGCGCCAGTCTTCAACTCAAAGCGAGAACAAGGTATCAATGACAATTATATAAAAGTAATTAAGAATATATACAAAAATGACACTGTAATATCTTTATAAAGATTCTAACGAGATGAATATTTGGAATGGAGTAAGACAAGGAGATGCAATATCACCAAAGCTCTTTACTTCGAGTCTCCAGAGCACCTTTCAGAGAACAGACTGGGGAAACGTAGGAGTTAACATAAACGGAGAATATTTGAACAATTTGAGGTACTGTGGTGATAATGCATTACTATCAAAACTTACAGGGGATCTACAAGATGTGTTAAGGGATCTAAATAAAGAAAGCCAAAAATATGAATAAAGATGAAAAAAAAAGACACAAGTAATACTTAATGATAAAGTCCTTTAAAAGACCACAAGAATAGAAGGTAAAGCCTTAGAAGGAGTTAAGGAATATACATGATACCAGCAATGATGTCTAGGTGAAAAACCTGGGAATTTACAAGACCGCTCGTAAATAAACTGAGAATAACAGAGGTCAATGGAAAGGGGTATGCAAAGGAAAACCTTTGGCGAGAGAAAAATATCAACGGGAATCCTGGGAGAGGACCAGGGCGAAATAATTATGCTATAAAAATTGAGGTAGACAGTGACGACGGATGGAGCAAAAGGTTAACTGATTGGTGCTCGCGTGATCGTAAACGCAGCAGGAAAAGACCAGACATAAGATGGAGGGATGAGATAGAGGCAGACATTAGCGCAAACACGTCCGTTTGTTATGATAGGGAGTAGGAAAGACCTTTGTCCAGCTGTGGACTCATAACAGTTAATAATTATGATGATGATACGTTGTACTGATCACATTGAGATTATAGTGAAGAACTATATGATAAAGGCTGCAGAGACTATATCCTTGACATTCATCTTGATAGAGGAAAATATTTGAGTGGATTTGGAATAGCAAGGCAAGCGTTTCTGCCAGGATATATTGGACGCTGCTATCAACTAGAACGTGATGGGAGATAATATTTTTGGGTCTGGTCCCTGAATAAAATATACGAATTCACTAGGTGTACAATTGGAAAGAGAAAATTTCAAGATATCACCTTGTTGGTCACAAAAAGCAAAGTCGGAAGGAAATAATAACCATTTTCTATACTTTTCGCACATAAGCAATTAGAAAATAACACTCACTACCCAGGAACAAAAATTGTATTGTGCGGTGTAATTTCCCAAGCACAAGAAGTAGCTTATCAAGTTCAATCTGTATCTAGACAACAGATGTTCAATAATTGAATTTGACACGCTAAACCGGTACGCTAAACCGATAGTTTTAATCACCGAACGAATCAATTATTGATAAACGAATGTAACGTGTTATTTTGGTCCTGTTTCTTGTAGGGACGTTAGGGCGTTGTAATATTCCCTCAGGGGTCATGTCATCCCATTTAGCCTCTCTGATCTTGACGATTTGATGAAAGTGGTCCTGCTTTGTTTATGGCGAGTGCCTTATCCGGCAATCATAAATCTAATTCTGAAATAACACCTCAGAAATTTCAGGCTGGGCGTATACAGTATACACCTATGATGTATATGTATTGACACACACACACACGAACACACACACACACACACACACACACACACACACACACACACACACACACGTATCTATTTTTACATAAAACATATATTATTTACTGTTCTCGTTTCCTCAAAACTATATTTGTAGTAATATAATTATATTACTGAAAGAAACATTGCCACGTATACACGCCAATATAATTATACTAAAGCAGGCGTAAATATGAATACTTATAAATAAGCCTTTGCGTATTTATACCCGGTGAAAAGCATATGAGAAAGAGAGGAAGCGGACGAGAAAGATCACACGCGAGTAATTTAGTAGATAAATGTTTGCCACCATTTTGATATTAGTCGATTTCTATCCGGGTTTCATTTAAAACATGCAAATATCATCAAAATATTGAACTTTTGTATCTTATGATTATGGAAATTTACGAACGCATAAGTTAAAATCTACGAAGCTGAGTAAAAAAAATTGCTGTTATCATATTTATCCGAATGATTTGGAATACATTCCCAAGTCCTTATGAAAATTCACCATGTCTTCGCTCTTCAGATACTTGTCGAGAAAAGTGTGGAACATTCACATTATCCAAGTGCGTGCCTCGCTACTATCTCTATTTTTCATGTCACGCTAAAGATATTGCTATAAAGAGAGTGCAAAGAGAAAGATGTAGACACGAAAATAGTGAATGTCGTGCATCAGCACGACAAACACAATAAAAAAAAATGACAAGAGATTATTTGGTTGAAAAATAAAACGCTGAATTTAAAAGTATTTTGAAATTGCAGCAAGCGGAGAGGGTGTATAAAGATGGGGGTAAGTTGGGAAATCAATTTACCCTTAGAGCAAAACAGAGATAAAAGAAAAGGAAATAGGGGAGGTGAATAGAACAAAAGATGAAGAAAAGTAAAGGAAAAATTGATGGAAAAGACAAAAATAGGTTATATCGTAAGAAATAATGATGGACTCGCCATCGTAGTCAATAATTGAACAACCGTAGCGTCAAAATTTGAAGTCATAAAAATAATTCTATCGGAAAACAAATATGGTCAGAATAAATACTGTTCATGACATCGCAAGCATTTTCCACTGGAAAACATCTAAAATAGAGTAAAACATCTAGAAACAGTTATATCCTGGAGGATATCGATGTTATTAAACCTGTCAGAATTACGACAATGAAGGTCAAGGGAGCTTTTTCTCACAAAAATTAAAGAAAAAGGGAAAACAAACAACTTTTTTTTAGAAAAGATCTTATGAAATATTGATGTTGATTTTCAAGTCTGATGATAAACTGATAGAGACAGGAGCGCTAGAATCTACAAACACGCAGACAGACACGCATATAAAAAGGAACTGAATCCTTGGCCACTTTTGGGGGCTACGTTTGTTCAATTGTGAGAAGATCTTTTTTTATCGAGTTATATATTCTTTTAACCGTGGAATATCCAAGGGGAATGTCTGTCTCTTCAACAATATTTATTAGCCTTGGAGTAAATGGAATATGAAAACATACCAAGGACCAAAAGTTCTATGAGATGTCCATTATAAAGTTTAAACATCTTTATTGCCAGATCACGTGACTCTGAGTGGAACATAATTTCAAGTAAGAAGAAGCTTATAAAAAAACAAACACCATTCTACCATGTTTCAGGTAAATATAACCCAAAACAACAGAGGAAATCGATTTTACAACTTGAAATATGAACGCTGTTATTGCCTGATGACATCATCTTGAGAGGGAGATTTTTCATGTTGAGCGGCACTTTATCAAGGGACATTTTTCGACCAAGTTCCAAGTAAATCTGACTTGGAACAGCTGAGAAACAGTACAGAGACAACCATACTCAACGTCCGATGGGCGGGCTAGGCCTCACATAGAGAGGCGAGGTCAATTCAAAAAACAAAAACAAAAAAAACAACAACCGTCGCTTCATTCTGACATGAGTGTTGCACAATCACTTTATGGAACGTCAAACGCGAAGTAACCTTAGGTTCTAATTGAATTAAGAAGATCAAAAACTATCTGTTGTCATTGATTATTCTTTACACTAGATTATATCGATTTTATTCCTGGACATGGTTCGTCTGTGAAATGAGAACTCGTTTAATCTTATGGCTTTTTTACCGCTTTATTTAACATTCAACAGCGATAGAAATTCTCAACTTGAAACCAAACTATTTCTCTGGATGGAACAGGCATATGTGACATGAATTTCAGATTTGCCACGTAAACAAGTCTGCTTATTCACTCAATATAAACCGTCATGTGTCCAACCTCATTTGGCAGCATGCTGTGTTAGGAATGAGCAATTAAGATATCTGGAAAAATAGTTGATCAATAAATAAGTTATTTCTCTCACCCGCTGTTGGACAGTGATCACTAAAGAAGTCTGAATTTTCAAAAAACTGCGGATCCATTTTGCATAAACTTTCATTGCAAATTGAACACCTCACTAAAACCTTATTTAGGGAGGGAATTCTCAAAAAAATAAACTGAAATTTTTTTTGTACACATAATCAGGAGTAATTGTTGAAAATCCGGGCGCTCTGGCTTCATTGGTGCGGCTTATACGCAGGTTACATGCAAACATACATACATAAAACTCATGACAAAGAGTTGGAATCACCACATTCGATGATGTTCATTTTTCAACCATTTTTTCCGAAAAAAATAAAACAAAAAACAAAAACAAAACAACATGCCAATAATATAAATATTTGAATCTTATTTGTTTGAGTTATATGTCATGGAGCCAAAAAATCTAGATATTTAAAGAAATGTTTTGTGTTAAATCAGTGATGATCATTCTCCAAGTGTAACGATTCCATATTCCTTGCCATGAATAGTACATACATACATACATGCATACATACGTACGTACATACATACATACATACACACATAGCCAACCAGCCAGCCAGATGGACTTGAAAACCGAAAAAACCTATTTTGACATTTTGATGATAGTTTTTCGTTGACAATTTCTAATAATAACCATAATGCAATCTTACGGCAAAGCCATAGATAATTACTTTTACTTCAAAACCTTAACCGTTGGAGTTTTACTTCTATTCCACGAAATGATTCCAGTAGTCATGGGAATATAAGGAAAGAATGTCCGATATAACTCACACCATCATGGCAAAAACCACAACCAACATTGCATTATCATAATCTCAATTACTTATATATCCAGGATAGGGTTTAGACCTAGGGACCCTGGGCATTTCAGGTTCAATTGGTCCCCCATAAACGGAAATTAAAATGCACGGCAAATCACAAAATTCTGTGTATTGCATATTATTGGAACTGGCAAGTTATACATACCTAGAAAGGTTAAATGTTGAATATATCTGATGTAAATATATCAATATTGTCAATACACACCAGAAAAACTCCAAATAGATATTTTGGTAAGACAAATCAGATAAGAAAAATTACAAATAACATAGCGTTTGTATTGAGGGGACCCGTGGAAATTGCTTCTTTTGTCTCCTAAATGCAATGCAGACTATATTTATTTTGTTATCATGACCAATAGAATATTTCTTTTTTGTTGGTATTTTTATCCCGCATGACGTAACAAGGAAATCAGTGAATTCTATCCGAGTTTGAATGTTGGTGCTAATTTTAACCTCTTGTTTTATACTCAGATTATGAATTGACTGGGTGTCCATATTGGATTGAATGCCAAGGATATGAGTAAATTGAATGTGTTGGTCTTCTCCTTACTTACAAATATGTTCTTGCATTTCTTACCTACAATTTTGAGAAAATTAGTTCAGTTCTGATCGGTGCCTTTGCTCATAAGTCCTCTCACTTTTGTTCAAAAAGTTAAACATACCTGAGGGTCAAACTTCAATCCTCTATATATTATTGAGACGTTAGTAATGTATATATAATAAATGAATTAGTAGGTATATAAGACTTGTCAATTTAGCACAGTTGGTAGGTTAGTTGCCTACCTATCACTTGGTCGTGATTTCGAAATTCTTTTTCTAAAAATCTTTTCTTAAAAGCTAAAGAAAAAGATGTTTACGCTTATAGAAAAAATACAAACTATGTACTTACTTAAGTTTTGAAAAAATTAAGTTTGATTTCACTCGATTTTTACGTAAACTTTTGATTGTAGTTTCGATCGAATAAACTGTTGATCAAATAAAAATAACGTATTCATTTTTGTGAAGAAAAGAGTAAACACGTAATATAATTTGATTTGATGGATGTTCAAGAAAAAGAAAATGTATTTATTTTTTGTAAAAAATAGTAAAATCGTATTTTGCTCCACCTTTTTTTTCACAAAATATGAATAGATACGTAGTTTTGATTTGATATAAATAATTTCTACGCCGAAAGAATGTGTAAAAAACAGTCTTTTCTTAAAACCAAAAAGAAGTCCAAACTTTAAAAATACGCCTGCTGTACGTCCACACTTGCGTAAGAAAAGTGGGACTCAACTGATTTAGACGCTTTGATTACCAGATGCAAATATCCAGGGACGCAAATGACAGGGGCGCATTTGATCGGGAGGTAGTTACCCATGACGCAAACAATCTCGTACCAAGTAGACAGTATCAATATTGAGATACACTGGACCCTTTCAAAGCTTGATAAAAGAAGAGCATAGATCATTGGCTCGTCGAACCAGGAAAGTAATGACCAGACACAGAAACTATGCACCCCTAGGACGACACTGGGAAATTGTATCCTCAAAGAAACGGAGGGAGAAAGGGTACCCATTAGTATCGAGACCAAAATGAGATTTGAAGAATAAAAAATTACTCCCAAGAGAGTGGCGAAAATTTTATGGAAACTGCTCGAAAGATTGCAACAAGAGATGAAAAACCCTACAAACGCCGGAATGACGAGGAACACAACATAGAATAAGAAATGAGAAAACAAAATTCTCCACAGAGAATCTCAAAAGATAGATAGAAGACGTAGAATGGTGAACAAAAAATGACATTGCTTTGCAGATGGAAAAACTGAATCTCTTATCGTCGCTGCTCAGAATAAATTGAAGACCACATCATTCATGAATGCAGCAAACTGATTCGGAAAGGATATAAAAAAAAGTTTGGTTAGTCATGCAATAGAAACCATTACGTGGCCAACGTCTTTCGGTAGCACTGCATGTCGGGGATGATCAATTAAGAATTAGGAGAAAACACAACTGTGAACGCTGCTGGACAAAAAATTGTGATTAATTTTGCATACACTTGCATTGAAAATTGAACTCTCACTGAAATCTATAGGGGTGGGGGATTCGCATTTGAAAATATTGTAGGCATGATAAGTAACTGTTGAAATTTCCAGTCCTCTGTCTCAATTGGTGTGGCCTGTGAGTATGATACATACATAATCCAGCCAGCCGACCAGCAAGCCAGCTATACCAACGTAAAAACTGAAAAAACTTATGTTGACAGGTTTGGTGACAGTTTTGTTTGACGGTTTCTAACAGGCACTACGAAGTAGGGACAGGGTTTCACTGCGAACTGTTCAAAGCATTTTGATTCGACCATGTACAGGAAGAGAAAGGAGGAACGGTTGGATTGTGGATGTGGCTGTGCCAGTGGACCACGAGATCATCTGCAGGAAATCGAAAAACAAATATACGAGGATTCTGCCTTGGAGCAATGAAAAATGTTGAATGCGAAAATGAGGATTGGGTCTGTAATGATTGGAAGCCCGCCAAAAGTAGACATTGAATGAATTAGAAATTGGAGGGAGTATTCAGACTGTCCAGACCACGACATTGATGGATCTATAAAGATACTGTGGAAGACTAGCTCTCATTCAATCTCGAGTGTGTGTAGTAAACTAGACGAGAAGGAGTGCAAAAACAGAAAGGGTAGCAACAGTTATACACTGAAAACTAAGAAAGCGGCTTGTACAAATGATATCTGCGCAAACCGGAGACAATCATGGAAATTGAAAGCCACAAATTACTCTAGAACTCTGACATCCGAACCGGCTAACCCACCCAACCGAGACGACCCGACCCAGTAGTCGTGGACAAGAGAAAGAGAACCTAATAAATAATAGATGTGGCTGTATCTGTTAATCACAGAGTGAATATGAAAGACAGTGAAAAGTTAAGCAAATACCAGGATCTAGCATGAGTACTGAAGCAGACGTGGAACATAATATAATGGAAGGTTCACTCCGAACTGTGCCAAAAACACTAAAAACGAGATTAAAGGAAATGGAGATAATAGGAAGGATCAGTACTGTGTAGAACACATGAATACATAGGTCTGCACAAATGCTGAGAAAAGTACTGGAAACATGAGATAGTATTATATTATAGAAATATAATAAGATTATATTTTTTTGCTCATGGTGCACACCAGTTCTTCAGTCTGCAAGCTGACTATCAAGCTTCAACAAAAGACCTCAGACAGAGAGTACTTCTTTTGAAGTATGAGCTGTTCCAAAGTGGGCTGGATTTTAGATGACTGGCTTGTCTGTTTTGATCTTCAACTGTTCGATACGATATGCTTACTTGTTTGGGATCGAGTCTTATGCTTCGATTACAACTGGTACGACTTCCCTTCTCTGAGTTTTGGCTGATGGAATTATTATTATTATTATTATTATTATTATTATTATTATTATTATTATTATTATTATCATCTGCAATTTCACACTAGTTGCCTGATGGTTACCGCTGGAGGTTGAGTGACAGTAAGTCTCCCCTAGTCTCCAATCTTCCTCTTCTCACTCTCATAGTTCACTGCAGTACTGTGGTTTACAGTTTTACACCAGTTGCCCGATGGTTATCGCTGAAGCATTATTATTATTATTATTATTATTATCATTATTATTATTATCATTATTATTATTATTATTATTATTATTATTATTATTATTATTATTACAACTACTACTACTACTACTACTACTACTACTAATAATAATAATAATAAAAACGATTTCAGATATTAAAAATAGAATACAGGCCATGAACCCACAAGCTGTTCAAGTTGCCCAATATAGTTTTAACAGCATCAATTCGATCTTATCGGAAATCAAACGAATGGACACAAAAACTGCTTGCAGCAAATAAAATGCACCACCCCAAGGCAGATGTTGATAGATTGTACCTGCCAGGGAAGAGGGTCGACGGGGGCCTGATTCAAATAGAAATATCATGTATGACAACCATCGTCCCTCTTTAAATCTACATCTAAACATCTAACGACAGGATAATAGAACTGTTGGGAAAATATGCGTGTTGCAAAAAAAAACAAAACTGCATTCCATTACAAAAGATGCAAAAAAGTACAGGAAAAAACTTAATGATGAGGATAGCTAACCAGATGTTAGTTGACTCACCAACTAAAGCAGCCAAGAGAATCAAAGATAGGGGTAAACAGGGAGGAATGAAAATATTACACGAGTGCTGGCAAAAGAAGCTACTCAACGGCCTCTTTGAGCCAAAGGAGCTGATGTAGATCAGAATAAAACCCACCAATGGTTGTAAAGCTTAGGATTGAAGACTGGGACGGATGGTTTAATTCTGGCAGCCCAGGGCCAGAGCTTAAAACACGAAACTATCAGGCTAACTTACTAAGAAATGTAACTGACGTTAAATGTAGACGATTAGACCAAAATAATTGACCATATAAAAGCAGGGTGTTCAATCCAAGCAACAAATGAATATAAGATATAACACGAAATAATTGGACAGTATCTACTATGGAACATTTGCTAACATTATAACGCCCTATATACTAAGAACTAACAGGAACAGCGGTCTGAACCAGAGTCCATCATTTTGGAGCCTTTGGAATGATCCCAAAGAGTCTAGCAAAAACGCTGGAAGTGCGAAAACCTAAGAGAGAATCTCCAGACGAGCCAGACGTTATGTAACAGTATTGGCACCGTTTAATTGTATCTTGCAGGATTATAATGGCGGATATAAATTCAAAAAGCCACAGGGAAACACTTAACTACTTAATCTATACGGATGGCTCGGAAATATTTGCCAAAAATGGAAAAGAATTGGAAGCTTTCACAGTGACTGTCAGGATATTCAGCCAGGACAGCGGAAAGGATTTTCGGAATCAATAAATGTGTAATGTTACTGATGCACATAAGAGAATATGAATCATTCAAACGAATTTAACTCTCGAATTCATAAGGACAGTGAGCAGAAGGGATTTTATACATACCTAAGAATACAATGAATGGATCCAGTGATACAGAATGAAATGAAAAAAGAAAAACAATCTGCAAAGAAAAATTCATAAGAACAAAGATCTCTGAAACTAGACGCGACAGCATAAACTTGATCGTAGGAATTAATTAATGGTCTGTATCTATACGGATATATTCGAGCCCTTCCTAAAATCAACAAAAGAACTGAGATATCTTTTTTGCATAAAAAAATGAAGAAATTAATGAGTATAACGCTGGGAAGAGAACACACATAGCATTCATGATTGTGTCGACTTGGCGATCAAAGGATACAAAACAGAGTAATGAAAGATTGGTGCTGCAGTAGGACTGACAAAAGATCAAAGTGAATATCCGTATCCCAAATGAATGAATAGATATAGTCTTCACGTGTACCGGAACTAGCTACGTAAAAATTATCTAAGATTGAGAAAAAAAATTTTTATCTGTAAATTATGAAAAAAATAGATCCTTTCTTTTTTTCTAGAATTATCTGAAGAATACCAACACAAGATCTGAGCATTGTAGGTCCAAAATGACGATAGAGACCCTCAAAAGCACTTTCTTGAAAATGAAAACCCACAGGAACGTTTTAGATGGTGTCTATGAGTGTACTCGTGCAAATTCTCACGGTGGTAGCCTTCAAAATGTGACCAGGAGCGCCTGGAGATCTCCACAGACAGACCCATGGACTCTCGGAGAGAGAGAGAGAGAGAGAAAGAGAGAGAGAGACAGAGAGAGAGAGACAGAGAGAGAGAATCTGTTGCTTACTTGGCTGTTTGCTCAGCTCACCCAGTTGTGAGGCTACGGTGATTCGAATCCTTTAAATCTGAGTAAAAAGTATTAATCATGTTCCTCTCATTCAAATACTGAGAAAAATAGAAATAAAAGAAAAATAGATGGTCAAGTTAGTCACTCAATAGAAACTGTCACGGAGCCAACGTATCTTGACAGTAAACCATGTGGGGGGTAATCAATTAAAAATGTGAAATGGGATGATCAATGAATAAGAAAACAGCAAAAAAACAACGAACGTACACGCTACCAAACACTAACTCGGAGCCCAAATATTGCAAATTGCGATGAAAAAACTACAAGAGAAGAAATCATACATTGGAAGTCAATGTTCAGACATTTCAAGATCAAGACAAAAGTACTTGCACATGAATTCACTTGGATATGTTTGTGCAGAGGACATTTAGAAAGAGAAATCGGGTCTTTTATCAGACTTCAGCAATTTTATAAGGAAGAAGTAAATGACAAGCTTATCTGCTGCAGAGTCAAACTCTCGTGCTTCGATTCCAACTGAAGATTATTACAGCAACTTTTTATTCTCTACATGAAAAATAATTCCATATGTGTAAGACTCGTCAGTTCAGCTGTGTAAGACTTATCAATTTAGCTCAGTCGGTGAGAAAGCTGCTTATCCGTCAGCTAGCTGTGATTTCAAATCACGGTAATCTTACTCTCCTAAATTTGGTGAGGATTGTTCTCGTCGTTTTTGTTACGGTAGAAAGACAAAGTCAAATCCAGTCGTGGACAAGAGTTTGACTAAAGCCAATATAGACAGGATACAGGAAATGGTAATTGTAGATTAGACGGTGAAATAAATTAGGCCGGCAATCATCAAGTAATGAGACTGGTTTGGTAGTGAAAGCAATTAATTTGGAATTGTCCAAATGACTGGAATTTCACAATGCAAACCAACGGTATAAGTGCCAATCAGAAGTTTTCCCGGCGAAAAACAAAACAAAAAAAATTTGAAATTCTCAACTAGCAAAATAATAACAATTCTTATGTTGGTGGATCGTTTATATATATATATATATATATATATATATATATATATATATATATATATATATATATATGCAATGCTCTTCTATAGGAATTGAGTACTCTGGTGGATGAGGGCTTTCTGTGTAATTTAAAAAATGTATCGCTTAAATTTAGCCTTACTGCCTGTCCAGTTCCTTAGTCCAGAGGTAGGATGTGAAGGTTTCAATTTATATTCAATATATATATATATATATATATATATATATATATATATATATATGTGGGCTGTCCAGGTTAGATTTTTAGGGCTACAAACCTAAAATTTTTGCACGAGTACATCATTAGGCACCACCTAAAATGTTTTGTTCAAAAAAGAGATTTATGGGGTCTTCGTGGTCATTTAGGACCGACAAATCTTGTGCTGGCATATTCAGATAACAGATTTATTTTTAAAAGATAACTTCAAATTAAAGATCTTTTTCAAAAAGATAATCTTAGATAAGAGATCTATTTTGAAAAGATAATTTTAGATAAAAGATCAGTTTTTTCGATAATTCGAGATGATATTGTATATAGTTAGTACTAGTGCCTGCATCGGGGCTACGGGGGTTCTTTTATGCGATGTACGGATATCCGTTTTAAACTTAAAAGCATTTTGCATTTGCATTGACTCAAGTATAAATTGACCGTACCAAATGCCTATGTATTAACGGAACAAAATCTGACGAAATCACTGCTATAAATTCCAGTCTTTACCAAACTGGAACGCCACTTGCTTTCTTGAAGCTTTGTCTTGACTGATCAATGAATTCTAGAAATATTTCTAGATGTGTTTACAAACATCTTTCAAAAAGGTTTGTCAGTTACAAATTTACTGACGTCATCAAAAAACAATTACTTTTCTCTCAATTACCCAGATAAAGATAAAGTTACGTCACCAGTGTCCACATGCACGGGATTATAGATGAAACTGTTTTTTTTCTGTTAGAAGATATACTTTTTACAATTCATAGCGGTCTCCCTTACGCGCAGTTTCCATTTCAGTGGCCCCTCTCATCAGCGGTTCACCTCTCAGAGCACCCTCCCTTAATCTGCATATTCCCCGTCAATGATACCCCTTGTCTGCATTCCTTTCCAATGCCCACCCCCACCATCCACAGATCCTCTTTCTAATGTTTGGCCTTCGTACTACTGTACTACTGTACGAAGGCCCAATACTAGAATTCCGTTCTTGTTATTGGCCGATTGAATTTCATTAGGAAAAAACATATCCAAATTGTACAATATTGTGGAAGGACAAAAAGATTAGCTGAATCAAAATAGGGACCAGGGAAAATACCAGGAATGAATGCGAACAAGGCTGGATTTATGAGGTCAAAAAGGGAGGCAATTGCCCCAGGTCCCCTTTCTATACAAAAATATGATGATCAAAAACTTAACTCCATTAATGAGAAATAGATTAACAATTACAGCTTGGAATCTATTTTGGAATCCATTACTTTATAACGCCTTCCATTGTTGTAAATGAATTAATAAAATTACTGCTTGTAATTCAGATCTTCTGTAACTGGAGTATGGAAATACAGAAAATCTACTTGAAGTTTGCTGGTGTGCATTTACACGATGTATGAATTTGCCACAGATATATAATTCATTTAACCTTTTTATGTACGTATGTATAACTTGTAAGTTCCAATTACACGCAGTGAATGGACATTTGGATGTGTAAATTCCGTGAATCGGTGCGTATTTAGAGCATGAGAGGAAGTGGGGAACTGCAGCGAAAAAGAAAAACCGTAGTCGATCAATTTAGATTAGTGTTCGTGGATGACTTATATCACACTTTTTAACGTTCGCTCACAAGTGAATTTAGAATACCCCCTCTCTCTCTCTCTCTCTCTCTCTCTCTCTCTCTCTCTCTATATATATATATATATATATATATATATATATATATAATAGGATGTGGATTCGCAACGCAAACAAGTTTATGTTTCTACCCTCTCTGGGCCTCATCAGGCGAACGATTGTCTGTTTTTAGATTCTAGTTTGGGGAATTAGGTGAGAATCTTGCAGGTGTTGGGAGGAGTTATTCATTTTATTTTATTGTTTTTAGTAGTGTGGATATTTTTGTTGGTGGTTATAAGTTACATGTCAAAGGATATGAGCTGGGTCTAGGAGTTATCTCTGAAAGGATGCTTAATTGTTTTCTGAGGGATGAGAGATCGAGGTTAGTTTGGCACAGAGGCAGGTTGAATCACTTGTAATTCTTATTTCCATCGGTTGATAGCGCCAGTTAGTCTTATGTTGAGAAGAAAGATTTCGTGCTGTATTGAGCGGTTGATGATAGCGTAGTCTAATGCTTGTGAGAAGCGGCAATAAACATTACACCCATTACATTTCAAGCAGCTTCTTGGAATAGAATGTTAAAGGATGTAAAGAAAACCATACATTTTGGTCTGGTTGCTAAATTGTATTTTGGGTTACTTAGATTTCTGTAAATGCGTGCTATTGTAGCAGGGGAGAAAAGCTTGCAAAATAACAGAACTAACTCCAAACAAGTCATTAGTGCCGTCACTCTCATATCAACTGACTTGTTTTACCAGGTGGAAACAGTTCCTGCTGAAGTGCATTGTCGATTTGCATTCTGATGAATTTTGCAGGATATATATATATATATATATATATATATATATATATATATATATATATATATATATATATATATATATATATATATATATATATATATTGGATAATGTATAGCCACACTGAACAGTTGTAATACAACGAAACAGCTGTCTGTAGATGACTCAATTATTATTTGATTATATATATATACATACATATATATATATATATATATATATATATATATATATATATAACTCACTTTTTTTACTCAAGTGTATTTTTTTGTCTGTTTTTAAAATTTCTTATTTCTGAATTATAGCAACATATTAATCACACTTGTACTCACTTGCGAGAGAACTAGCTTGCCCAATCGAATTGAATCAACCATCCCCAATGATAAGGTAGATTGGCTCATGTTTTTTCAAATGTTCAAATGGTGATATAATAAACTTGACAAATATTTCCAATCTAAACAAACCATTCCAATGAAGTCTCTTTTCAGCATTCGATCAGCTCTGCTAAACTTATATATATATATATATATACATATATATATATATATATATATATATATATATATATATATATATATATATATATATGAGTGTGTGTGCGTGCGTGTGTGTGTGTGAGTGTGTACTACTACTCTGTGACAAAATGTTTCATAGTCTTAATAACCTTTCAAGCAAATAATTAGAAATAGAAATAAACATCAAAGCTCTATTTTATGAATTTCAACCAATTTTAAAATGTAGAGCAGTCAATATTCAACAACAAATACAAAAAAAAAGAGATGGATTTAATCTTTATCAGTGCGTAAGATCAATCTGTTTTCCACAGTAAACGCAATAGGAAAAGACACAAGATGGAAAGATGATAAAGATAAATTTGATGGCAAGACATGACAGTATTTAGTTCAATCACCCTCTATGGGAAAGGGCTTATCACAGGTGATCATATATATATATATATATATATATATATATATATGTATTATTTCTCATTCTCCCTCAATCGAGATTGTTTCAGAGGACGCAAAAATGCATCACTAGAAATTTTGATGAATGATATAAATCAATCTCACTTATCTATCTATGTTTATCAATTCAGCGCATCAGTAAAATCAATATTTTAATTTCAGACACGGAATTTGTATTGTATGTTCTACATTTGCCTGCATATGAACGCGTTTGCCTATTTCCTGATGCGGGAAATATCCTAGTTCTGTTTCTCTCAGTTTACATCTTTGCTTGGCCACCTCACGCAGACATATGCGCATACTACACAAATGCCCACACGCATGGTATATGTATATGCAAGCTTAGGGCACCGGACATTGCCCTAGGAATAAAGAAAATGTTATTGCAGTGGAAAGCAAATGATATTCTATTGATATTTCGTATGAAATCGAATTAGGGGGTATGGGCAGATACTTGATTAGTCAGCAAAAACCAGCGCACAACTCCAGGCAGAACATTAAAAATTAATTTCTCTAAAAACTGAGAAATAATTTAATCACTGTTGGCATCAATAATGTTCATTTCAAAGCGGGCTGTCGGATTTAAATTGTGCCAATGTTTCATTGTTGCATTTGGGTTTGGATTAGGGTTAGAGGTAGGGTTAGGTTTTTCGCTCTGAGAAAAAAATGCTTGGCTAGTGTTAGATTCATTAGAACAAATACTACCAAACTGGCACAAGCAGTGTGAGAAAAATGAATTTGCTTCCTCATCTGTAGTTTTTTTTTTGCGAAATGAAACAAACATCCTATCTTGTCAATGAGTTGAAACACGCTTTAGTCTTCATTTCCAGACACAATGAGGAGACAATTTTCCATCATTTTTCAATGCTGAATACACTTCTCCTTGATATTCTCACTTTTTGCTTGGCATCTTTCAAATAGACTTTCACAAGGAAACTTTTATTTTGCCTCAGATCATTTGCCTCAAAAGATTTTATGGTGATGATATTGGTAATCAGAACGATAAGCGTGACATCTTTGATATAAAACCTGTTATATTGACCTGCTACAATAAATGAGCTTAAATGGACTCATAGTTGAAAATTAGGAAACAGGGAATCTTAAAAAGGCATGCTGGTTCACCTGAGATAAGCCATCGTCTTGAAGTAGGAGGTTAAGTTTGCTTGCGGTCAACCTGAGGTCAGTGGTTTCAATTCTTCTAGTATACTAGAATGAAATGCAGAATCCAAAATGCATAAGAAGATGTATCACTGTTTACAACTTCGTAGATCAAATAGGATTTAAGTATGTCAATTTTGAGAAAGTGCACAATAATTTTGACAGCACTATAGTACAGGTAAAGTCAAAATTACATTAACACTGACAGAAAGAGAAATTCACATTTGCCGAGTTCTTATGACAGTTTTGCAAAATGACCATATTGTAAATAGAACCCCCTCTATAACCTGAATTTAAAAAAAAAAAAATTGAAAACTGGCAATTTTCCGGAGAGTTTGAATGTGAAATACTTTGAAATAATTCATAATTGAAAGGTAAAACAAATTGAAATTTCCCTATCAGGGTTTGAACTTGGTCAAACAATTACGCTTTATGTGCCTCTAAACACCTGGCTATTGAACAACCTGGATATAGAAGGTTATGGATTTGTGTCCAAGGAGAGATTTAAGAAATGCATTGACTCTCCTCGACTGTATGTTCAAATAAATGATAAAAAATCTTCCCCGGATGATGCTAGTTCAAAAAATATACAGTGTTCTTTTATGAATCTTACCTTAATAATTTTAGAGAAATTATCAAATAGAAAATAGAAAACAAACATTATTTTGATAGACACTTTTTTTCCAGAGAATAAGAACGCAGACCCCAAAGAAATCGATATTTTTTTTTTTCAAATTCTGACTTGAAGGTATGTGCTGTAGCTAATCTGATACCTTCAGGCATGCCTTGTCTCTGTTAAGTAATGCGTTGTTATTGACATCTAAGAGTACGCACACACACACACACACACACACACACACACACATATATACACATATATATATATATATATATATATATATATATATATATATATATATATATATATATATATATACGTGTGTGTGTGTGTGTGTGTGTACGAATGAACTTTGTAAACATATGCGTGGATGTGTCTAATTACTCTTCGAACCAATCGGTCTGAATGAAATAAGAAGAAATCTCATAGCTTTATAGACATACCCAATTTAATC
Source organism: Thysanoteuthis rhombus (assembly GCA_963457665.1). Lineage (NCBI taxonomy): Eukaryota > Metazoa > Mollusca > Cephalopoda > Oegopsida > Thysanoteuthidae > Thysanoteuthis > Thysanoteuthis major. Next base: position 73,707,066 of record OY735200.1, read on the forward strand.
TTAACAAACTAGAAGGAACTTGGAGGGGTCTGTAAGAATTGAATAAAGGCAAATCCTATATCGCTAATATTTCATGTTCAACTCCAAAAAGCGAATCTACCAATATTTCCCTATGTAATGCTTACATGTTAAATAACTGAATGGGATTGTTTATCTAACTTCTAGATTTCTTTTGCTGTTTAAGTAAGACGCAAACTTTTCTGTTTTCTATGTCAATTATGCAATCCCCAATTTTGCACATTTTAAATTGTTATGATTGACACAATCTAACAAAAATTTATTCTTTATAAAATGTGCGCATGTCAATCTAAAGTCTAGAAAAAGTAGAGACGCTGTAGTTAGTTCGTAGATTGTTATTTATGATTGATGCATTTAATAATAACGTAAGTTGATTTTCAAAAACATATGATTGATACATAACAAGAAGGTATGTATGCTTACACTGATATACAAACAAACAGCCATACAAGCTGGAAAGGCGAGCATAAATAGACACATTTTACACATATTCTTTGGACAGCATTACACGGTATATACATAACTATGATTTAATTCAAACCTCTTTCTTATATTCACTGTTTTCGTTTTTGCTAATACGCATTTGTTGGAAATGCAACGCATTGTTGCCAACTTGAGCCTCGTGACTGGAAATTTATCAACAAATCAAAAAAAATAATAATGATAAGCAAGAACAAAACCAAAAAATGCTGATACTCATATTCTAAATCTGTCTTACCAATATGATCCCCCTATACAAAGAACGTAGAACACAGAAATAAAATTCAAAATAAAGGAATATTAGAATAAATGAATAAAATAAAAATTCTAAGAGCGACATTTGCAAATTAGAAAAACTGAGATATATCTTTAATATCCGATTACTTGAGAAAATGCTCACCGCATGTAAACATATCAGCCGGCTGTAGCGATCCATACAATAAAATTATATATATATATATATATATATATATATATATATATATATATATATATATATATATATATATATATATATATATACATATATATATTTCTATATGTGTCAGAAAAAAAACTACACACGTGCGTATATCTTCTGCTTTTGCAGAATCCTGTGTATGCAATTATATACCATTTCATTTCTAACGGCATTAATGATGCTAATTGTCAGTAACATCTCCATAGAACTCTGGTCTCCCAAAAAAGAATTTAAATTTTTTGCATCTTATTTGAATGTCATCAATTTTTTTTACAAATGATGATTGAAAGTTCATGTGTTAAATAGCCACCCGGACACCAGAATGCAAAAGGTGATGCTATGTCGTCACGTTCCTGCCTCCAGCAGAATCTTCAAGGTTGTATAAAATTCATTTTCTTGTTGAATTCAAAATGTTTAGCTTGCTTAATCGCGGTTGTCTGACATTCTTACAACGTGACCAGCTCGTTGCCATTTGCGTTTTCTCATGGACTCTATGATATTCCTGACTCCAGCGTTTTCTCTAATATATTATGATCTTTTGTGATTTTTCCATATTATATTGAGCATGGTTATCTCTTGTAAATGTTTCATTGTTCACAGTCAGAGGGCCAACCTTTCAACATAAATAACTAAATCTACTGCCATGAAGACGGCGAAAGTTTATTCGTTCGTTTCTTTGTCATATATTGGTCTTACAGCTGCTCAACGAACGGTAAGCTGAGGCTGGAAATATGTCCTTAAGAGTATCATGAACCAGGATGAACATAGGATTGGTGGTCCTGACTCCCGAAGTTGGTTCTATCAAGAGATTTATTTCTATCAGCGGAATTACCAATTACCGAGTGGGTAGAAACACGAAAAATGGAATCATGGACTGAATTTTATGAATTCAAACTCCGACGTAGAAAATTTAATTTTTTTCTCCATTGAATCTTATGTGGATCGATCTATCAAAACTGCAAATCTTCCCAGAATTTAGCAGTCTTTTCTTGCATGTATACTTTTAGAGGAAGGCTCTATTTACAGTATAACTCTAATGCTCTACTGAATCCTAACTTCCTGACCGTCACAGGAAACCAAAGATGTGATCTTTCCTCTCCCTCTCCCATATAGTGTTTGCTCGGTAATAACACATTTTTCTCTTTTAGCATCAAATCTTACCTCTACCCCTATACGTAACTCCAACCCAAATACGACGATAAGATACGGGCACTTTTTAAAATCCAATGGCCCGCTTCAAGAACTAACGCCCGAAGTGAGCATACGAATTAATTCTGTTGAGAATTTTTGCAGAGGAAGGTGAATTTGGGGGCTAAGCAGGACTTCCTACGGGAGCACGTGTGTGCCCCCCCCTTCATCTATGAAATATAATTTGCTTACCTGTGTTGTTATCCAAGTTTTTTACCGGACAATCTTTGGTATACCTGCAACTATTCTGCCTACGTTTGGTAAATAAAACAAAAGGTTGTTCACAAAAAATGCTCTTTATTGTTTTCACTGGTTGAATTATAGTTTAACGGCAAATTACAGATTTTCGCTTAAAGCTATCACAGAACAGAACTTCTTTTACATTGCATTACAAAATATTGACCATGTCCAGTTGTTTTGTTCATTGATGGATTTTTGGAGGTAATTAAAGATTTCATAACCATTCCATCAGCTCCATAACATTCGGGCTAACATACGGTTAGATAATAAATAATTTTCGAAGGTTTTCTGTATTGTTGGTGTAGCTGGTATTATTATCTAGACTGTATATTTTTTTATCACATGGACAGACATACTAGATTCATATATGCTTTTGCACTGACATATCTCACACATAAAATAGCATCAGATACTAGTACAAAGTAGCTCTAGATACTCAAGTTATGATTTATTGGACACCGATTGACACAAGGAAGGACAGAAGAGTCGATATTAATTCCAAGGAGAAATGGAGCTGCCTGAAAAACAGTCAGTTTAAGTGTTGAGCAAACATTTTACGATTAACGTTGATGCAGTGACAATAGATAACTATTGGAATCATTTTCCATTAACGCACAATGTACATCATCGTCAGCAGCAGCAGCAGCAGCAGCAGCGTTTTAGGGTCTGTTGTTGGAAATAGTTCTTCCCCAAGATTCTCCAAACCTCTTCATTATGGATGCCAAGGAACCATTACTTTCTGAATTTGTCTGGTTCTTGACGACTTTTCTTCTTGACCAAAACCTTGCTAATAATCAATGGGGATCCATGTTGTGAGTCAGGATATTCAGTAATTGTCTGAACTACTTGCAACATGATCAGCCCACTGCCATTCGGAGTTTTCAAATGTTTTCTCTGATGTCTCTGACACCTATTTGTTATCTAATACAATGTGCTGTCTTGGGATATGTGATGTTAAGCAGGATTTTCAGTTTATGGGCCAATCTTTTGGTTAGCTTCCATGTTCTAGCTCCATAGGTGACTATCGGGAGTAGATATTGACTATAAACCATTCTTGAAGCTTTGCAATAATACATGCAAACATAAAAATACATGCCTTTGTGGTGCTATGTGAAAATAAATATACACAAATATTTTGGGTACACATTCCCTTATATGCCTATGAATGTGTGCGTATAACCAATACATCCTCCCAATTGTCACTTATGGAGCTGAAACATGGAATCTAACCGAGAGACAGATCCGCAAATTGAGAACCATGCAACGTGAATATGAAAGAATTATGCTGGGCCTCACATGGAGTGATCACAAGACAGCATAGTACATCCAGGAAAAGACAAGAGTCAGGGACATCATAGAATCCATTAAAAATCTCAAATGGCAGTGGGTTGGCCATGGTGCAAGAATGGCGGACAACCGATGGACATCGCAACTCATGACATGGATCCCCCGAGATCATATGCGCAACCGAGGCCGACAAAATATTAGATGGAGAGACGAACTAGACGAATTCAGAAAATACTGGCTCCGCGTCGCCCATGATTGAGAAGCGTGGCGAATCCTGGTGAAGGTGTATGTCCAACGACTGACGTTAAAAGACAGATGATGATGATGATGATGACACATAACGTATACGTATATCTATACATTTAAGATTTGCAGCAGCTTCATCTTTTAGTTTTTTATTATTGATACACGTAAAAATGTCCAACCTAGTTGGTCATATTTGTATGTATGTGGTTATGTACATATATATACGTATGTTTTCTACTGAACTGCCAAATCTAAAAAAAAAAAAATTATACTTATACAGCTCTTCTAGCTGGATAAATTCCAGTCTGGATAATATCAGCTTACACTCAAACATTATTACTGGAAAATAATCACAGTATTTTGAGTGTCAAGATGATGATAGGATTTGACTTTACTTTCAAATTTTGCTTGATTTGCATTGAGATGATCATATTTCCCCAATGGGTTTGATTTCATAATATATCATTTTTGGTCTGTAGAAGAAGATTGCCTAGAGAAACGAATTCCTCACTTTTGCTTCTATTTATAAACTCAACATTCATAAATTAAATTATCTAAGTCTCTGGGAGACCGCAGAGAAACGGAAGATAGGGATAGGTGAGAAAGTTTGATGACGGTGATAAAAGTAATTTAGCTTTGAATCGAAAACGAGAGTCATCACCTGGAATTGTAAGAGCGTCGAATTATTAGGTCTTTCGAGAGAAAGCCGTACAAGTACTTTTAACACTTGAGAGAGATAGAGAGAGAGTGAGAGAGAGAGAGTGAGAGAGAGAGAGTGAGTTTACAGATATTTTCTTCCTTGTTAGAAACAACCAAATTGTCAACATAGGTCTCTTCAGTTTTCAAATGGGTCTGGGTGGCAAGCTAGCTAGTTGGCTGGCTATATTTTTTTTCCCGAAATCCCCCCCCCCCAATTGGTTGGGGGATAAATTTGAAAGTAATTTTATGCCAAATTAATCCCTCAGTCTGCGCTCGGCAGCGTTCATGTTTGCTTTTCGGAAATTCCGGCGATCACAGTCCATCAAAATCTGCGAGAAGCAATTTATTAATCGACTCCCCCTTTTCAATTTTTAAAAAATTGATTATCCCCAATATGGTTTGCTGACAAAAGACGATGGTTACGAGATGGTTTCCATCAAGCGACTAACCAGACCTGTTTTCCTTTTTAATTTTCAATATTTAAGGTTTCATTCCGTCATATTCTTCGCTTGTTGATAGAGATACTATTCCGTACGATATTCAGTGTACCTAGTGATATTAGAATTTATGTCTTCTTTTAAATCTTCTACTGGCCACTGAAAAGAGTTCAATAATCTTAAAAATTAATCCACAAGGAACAAAGCCTAACAACTCTTCTGTATCATTTTAAAAACAATCTTATGATAGGTCGTGCATAATCTTCTTAAAATTCCTCTTTTTATCAAAAAGTTCCAACATGAAAACGGTGTTCCTTCAATTCAGACTTTCAGAAGAAAACGTGTTTGACCCTTAAAAATGGAGAGAAAATTTTCAATCACACACATAACACCTAAAAGAGGGAAATTAATCCCTCTCGCCTTTTGCCTCTAAAATTAGAAAAAAAGAAGTTTTTCCTCTGCTTTGAACCTTAAAAGGTAATAAGTTCCCACTTCGTTTTAACCCATAAAGAGAAAAAGGTTTCACCTTAGAGTACGGGATAAGATAATAACAAACAACTTAAAAAAAAGTGTGATCAGAACAAAACATTCTGTGATGATGAAATCATCTGATGATGTCATAATATCTTCTAATGGAGTCAGGATGTCCTTAACCGACTCCTAAGCCATAATGTAACTATTGAAAATCGCCCGACTTGTTATATTCGTCAAGTTAGAATACTTAGAGGGTGTAGCACTATGATTATTTTAACCTAGTGTCCAACAACATCCATGTTTGCTTTTTTAAAATCCAGACTTCTTATAATGATCACTGCCCAACAAAACAAAAGAGAAGTGACTTATTCATTGAGCACCTTTTTTACCGATTGTTATGATCACTCCCAGCAAAGCATGCTGCAAAAAGACGTTGGTCACGTGTTGGTTTCTATCGAACGACCAACCAGACCTATCTTTTACTTTTTTTTACATCCAATACGTCCATATACTCTGGAAAATTGCATAGATACGCACTGAATACTACAGTTAAAAGGAAGATTATACGGCGGAAATAAACCATGAATAATATATATTCATTTAAGCTTATTTTCCCATCAATATTTACACACGTTATAGTCTCATGTATTTGCATGGACAAATACAAAAATCAATGGATATATTTTCATTGGCATGTACATATAGGTAATGATAAACGTCTTCCTCTTAGCAAAATAATTGGTCACGTTAATTTTCTCTCGATACTTTAAACAGTTAAACCGGTAGTTCTTGCTTCTATTAACTATGGTTAACATTATATCTATAAGCAAAAGTATTAAAATCGTTCAATAAGGTTTATTGTGGAGGCCCAATAACTCATAAAAAATCAATAACTTATTCATGAATATGCCAATCTTTAAATTTCTTGGCCTGAATTATGTAGTAGTTTAAGAATGTTCTTTATAAAATCGAAAAATACCCTGATTACATCGGTTTCTTTTGTTAATATTGAAGATTGTTCCTTATATGAGGATCATTGTCTTCATACATAAAATATATTGCTACGATTGCACAAAACAAATACCACTTCAGCTGCGTCATTATTGGCCTGTTCATACAAGCAATAATCACTGCATTCAGAGAGGATGTTTAAGATGATAAAGTGTCTAAATTATCTGGTGAGCAGAAACATAGATATCAAAACTGTCTTTTCGATCAAATCGGAAGTAATAAACATAACATTCAACCACAAGGAGAACTCGTTTAGAAAACATCAAAAGAGCTGTTTCTGCATGTATCTTCAAATCCTTACTTTCTTCCATACTTTACAAGATATGCTAAAGTAGATCAATAAGTCTATAGCCTAACATGTAAGTATTAGTTGAACATTAAAATAGAATCTCCCCAGTGTAATGTACACAATTCATGTAATTAATATCCGCAACTGAATTAAGTGCATTGACAGTTAATGTTGAAAAATTAATATTTGTTATATGTGATGAGTGTGTTTTTGATTATTAAGCCACATGCCTTTTGATGTATCTGCTCATAGTCAGTGAATGCTTTTTTCCCCCGTTTTCTGCATTTCACTTCGATTGAGGACAGAAACTATTTTGGATGGTGCAATAGATGAAGACTTCTTAGGAAGAAAGGAGCGACTCTCTTTTCCACCTGCGAGGGATATCGGCAGTTCACTGAATGCCAGGAATTTTTTTTTTTGTTCAGACCAAATTTGAATCCGCTCACAGCGTTCATAATAGAGAAAGTGGAAGAAAGAAGAGGATCTCTTTGCGTCACACTACACCACATACAGTCCTTCCTTGAGCTCAATTCTCTCGCTATATAAAAAAAAGACAGCAGAAGAAAGAAAAACAGAAAGAAAGAAAGGAAGAAAGAGAGGAAGAAAGATTATAAAGGGTTTATAACCGATATATACATTTCATATATATATATATATGTATACATATATATATATATATATGAATATATATGAATATATATATATATATATATATATATATATATATATATATATACATTTTTTATATGTGTATATATGTATAAGCTTTTTATTTCCCAATGAATTATGTTGCATTTTGGGCGATATTTTTCATTTTATTTTTGATACAATGATTATAGGTCTTTGTTTCGGCGTTTTAACTGAAACTTTCCTGTCAAAAATCGTATATATAACGTCGCTAGTTTTGAAGAGATTGTTTATTTTCTTGCTTGTATAACATTCCACTCAGTATAAATTGCCTCACGTGACAAGCTTCACTCAATGTACGATTCGTCATTCAGATTTTTTTTCTGAAAACTGAAGTCATTCCAAAAAAAATGTTGTCACAATCCTTTGTATGAAAGACTCTTTATCAGGTTTGAGTTTCAATTTAGTGAAAAGTACGATATACAAACATCAAGCATATATGTACATTTCACAAACAGAAACATATGAACACGAATAAGTGTCTCAGTTCCAGGGATATATATATATGTAATTAAAAGATGTTACATGATATATGTCGTTAAATAAAAGTATCCATCAACAAATGATGAATACAGTATACACTGTACTTTTTGTATACAGCGTTTTACAGGAAAAGCACGAACGATTGAGATAAAATCAATGAATGCTTCTATATTAACAGAGAAAAAATAGCTGTTCTATTTGTACGTTACCATAACCCAGCAAAAACGGCATCTGTGAGGCAGAGGTTTTTATGATTTTTTTTGTGCTAGTTATGAAATTATCCTAGTTCAGCAAATAGCCATATTTATCTATTTTTCTTTTATTTGGTTTTTAGTCGGTAAGAGACTGACTCAGTACATAAGGATCTATTTGTGAACGCATCACTGCCAGTGAATTACGCCTAGATTAATAGTCTTCTGAGATATAGGAATATTTGGAGTTCTTGTTACGGTGATATACGCGAGAATCCATATTTATGACCTGGTAGTAGAAAAATGTGTGCACAAATGCGTTTTAAAATCAATTGTCAGTGTTTATTTTTAACTTCTGTCTGCCTCTTTATATATATATATATATATATATATATATAAATATATATATATATATATATATATATATATATATATATGCATTTTCATTTATACATATATATATATATATATATATATATATATATATATATATATATATATATACATGCTGAATCAGTTTTGCATTTACAGGCTTGCAATTTCATAAAAATTGACATAGTTAGCTAATATGCAGAGTTTAGCAAATATCTGCCTGCAGTCTTTTAGCACTTCAAACAACGTCATGGTGAAAATCAAATCAGGCATTTAAAAGAATAAAAAAGAATAAGTCCGATTATCATGTTGGAAATACATTAGATAATATGGTTATACATATATATATATATATATACATATAAATAAATACCAATTTCATGTTGTATTTATCTATGATAATTCTCCAAACACTTTTGACAAAGACCGGTCTTTTTCAAGCTTAATTTCAAAGTTAGAGAGCGGAGTTTGACCCAAATTTTCAATTTTTGGTATTTGACATCTCGTTTAGCTGCGTCATTTCAGTTTGTAGTAAGTTGTTTTATTTAATTTGTTATTGGAAGTTCTATTCTAAACTTGATTATCAATGTATCATTATCACCATCAGCCTGTTAGCACCCGTCGTTGCACACAGTCCTTTCTCAAGATTCGCCAGACCTCTCTATTTTGGGCATCGCAGAGCTAGTTCTCTCTGGATTCTAGCTCGTCACGCCATCTTACTTTCTGTCAGTCACTGTTCTACATATGATCTCGGTGAATTGTGGTGTCCACTGGTTGTCTGACATTCTTGCAAAATGTCCATCCCATTGCCATTTGAGTTTTCTAACAGTTCCTATGATATCTTGGGCTCCTATCTTTTCTATTATGGACTGTGCTGTCATATGATCTTTCAATGTGAGGTTGAGCATTATTCTCTTAAGTGCAGGTCGTATGGTTCTCAGTTTGAGGGTCAATCTTTCGGTCAGGTTCCATGTTTAATTTCCATAGGTTACGTACTCTTCTTTTTAGGACTTTTGGAATTTGTATGTTCTTGAAAATTGAGCTTGGTCAACAGACAGCTTGTCATGCTAGTGTGATCCTCGGCGATATTTCTTCTTCTATTGATGACTTCATGGAGGCTCACTGACCTAGGTTGATGTCGAGGTTTACTTTCTCTATCTGTGCATTTTCAATTTCGATCATTGTTTGTTGTACATGGCATCTGTTTAGTTGAAGTACATACGGAGACCAACTTCCTTATTTGCTTCATCTAGTTGGTCAAATATCAGTTAAAGGTCGTGAAAGTTCTTAGCAAGGAAGATGATGTCGTCAGGAAATCTGAGGTTCCTCAGGTATTTGCTGTCCATCCTGATTCCTCTATGTTCTCATTCTTAGTTACGGAAGATCATCTTAAGGCAGGCTGTGAAGAGTTTGGTTGTGCTAGTATCGTTTTGTCTCACTTCTTTTCTCAGTTAAAAGTGCTCAGGGTCTTTATGTAGACTGATGAAGGAACTATCGTGTCGGTAGATATGTTGCAGTACCCCGACATGTACGAGATCTACACCTTGTACTATTTTTCTATGACTCAAGGAATATCCACTGAATCGAATGCTACAGCTAGTTGCTTTCTATATTCTGCTGCCTTTTCTTTTAGTTGGTTTACTGAATAGAGATGGTTGATGATTGAGTAGCTTTTTCTGGAGCCAACTTGTTCCCGATATCGTTTTGTTGATTCGTTTGCTAATTACTTCGGTGAAGAGTTTGTAGATGCAATTGAGTAGACTTATTGGCCTGCAGTTGTCGAGGTCTTCCATTATAATTGCAGTGTTTCATTCTTCAGGGACTTTACTTTGAGGCATAGTTTGAATAAGTTAGCTAGTTTCCTGGTGATGGTTTTTCCGGATTTTTTGTGTAGGTCGATGGTAATGTTATCTTGTCCATGGGCCTTTCCTTCCTTTGTATGTTTGATGGCTTGCTTCACTTCCTGCAGAGCAACTTGCAGGATATCCTCGAATTGATCAATCTCGGGTCGTGTTTCCTGTGCATTATTCTGCGTCCTTTGTTTGATGTAATGGAGGTCTTTGAGAAATTCCTGTGCACATTCAACTACTCTGTTCCTATCCTATGTTAGAATTCCACTTGCTTCCAGCACACTAGATATCAGCTTTCTCCCTATACTGAGAGATTTCCCAATTGTTTTGAATACCTTACGTCTTTCAAGAATGCTTCCAATGACTGCTGTCCTGTATCTGGATTTGCCTTTTTTTCGTTTCTCTTGAATGGTTTTGCTCAGCTCTGTTGCTTCTATTTTTTTCTATTTTTATTGTTCGCAGCTTGAGATTCCTGCATTTTGTTTACTTGAGGTTGTTTGGTTTCAATTAGAATTGTTTTCAACATTTCAAGTCTTCCACGATGTAAAATTTTTTTACGATTCACTGAGTATCTTTAGCATATTTGAGGAGGGGCAATCGTATTTCTGATTCAAAATTGGCGAATGGAGCTAGTGTCCGATAGGTTTCAAGTCCTTTTGATATTGCTGTAGTTGCATATCCTATTTATGTTGTGTTTTCCGTGGCACATTCTCTCAATGAACATTTCAATTAGTATATAGTGCGTTTTTCTTTGGGGAGAATTCATGGATATTAAGAGGTTTGAAGTTTTTTAATTTCTATATTATAAAGATATATACAAAGCACGAGAAGGCACGTATCCTTGACATCAACAACTACTCATACAGACAAAACGACGCTGTGAAAAAAGATGCTGCCATCTTTGCAATGCCTGATTTACGCCTTAAATAGAAGTCTCTTGCAGAAGACCTCAATTTCACCAATCTGATAAAGTTGGGTACGCAAAAAAGGAAGAAAAGGTGCGCATGGTCTGAAAGACGGATGTGCCATAGCAAGCATTGTAGAGAGACGTGCATAGCGATTTAACTGCCGGTGATGAAGATCCAGTAGCGGGGGAAAAGTTTCAGAATTAGATGAGACTAGATTATTACCATCAAGGACGATGCCCGGCTATGGCGAAGATTGTTTCCTTTACAAGGTCCAAATAATTTTTTTGTGCTCGCTAGCATGTCCTGGCTAGAAGTTAAGAAGCGTAGCTAGTTAAAGTGACACTGATGAAGCTGACGGCTACGGAGCTACGTCCAAGGCAATCTCAGAACGAATCCAGCTCTCCCAAAGGCAACTTACACAAAACTTCCCACCTGAGTCTTATATCAAAGGTGAACAACATCAGGAAAAATCAAAGTGTATCGAAACGGGAGGACATCACCGTTTGGGGCTTGTCACTAGACTATAAACAAATCTCCGCGCTTGTGGCTGTCACGAAAACCATGATGATTAGGGAGTGATGCCAACGATTCTATTCAACTAAAAGGAGACAATAACAATAAGAAAGGTATATATTGTTGACGGATTTTTGCTGGAACCTTTACTGGGGGACAACGATTCCCAGGCTTCGTCTACTTTAGAAAATAGGGTCGTGAACCCACAGAGGCGATCAAACTTGAAATCTCACAGAAACAGCGTTGCATTCCATAAAAGCTACTTAATGGATTGAGAGTCACGATCCGAACAAATCGTCCAGAGACAACGGAAACGTCCCCTGAAAAAATTACCATAGCGACTGCGTGATGAATGTGGTTGCTATTGACAAAAAAAATGGAAACATCCGAATGAACACAATATACTAAAGAATCCTGGGATGAAACAGGCAAATATATACGTACAAACAACCAAAGAAACCAGATACGACCTGGAAGATGTAAGCATATTTAGTGATGTGGACATGGGTTGGGGATATTATCAGATACAGATCAGGGAAGAATTGCAAATCAAAGCAGGATTTCAAAGACACGAAGGACTCCATCTTATGGAACGTCTATATTTCAGTCTGACTCCATTGGCGGTATCTCCTACAGTGAAATCCAGAAAGCCCTCCCCATTCATCATGAAACCACTAACCCACATGACAATATCTTAGTGTAGGGACGAAATCACAGGGCATTTAAAAAACTTCACAAATTACCTCCAGCGACGTCACAGAAAAAAGGTCACACAGAAACTAAGTACATCTACCTTCGACATGAATGGAATCAAAACGTTTGGGAGATACTTCACATACCACTGTGTGGTAGCCAATGCCAAAAAGATCGAGACCATCACAGATGCAGTTCGGTCGTAACATATGCCAGGTGTGCAATCATTTATCACGCCATTACAGCGCCGAATTCGCATGCAAGCACCCAGCGATAAAATAAGAAAAACGTCTGAGGAAATCATACTTCCCCCGAGAAGACTGCCTGGAAAGAAACAAATTGGAAAACTCGCTTTGTAGCAGACGCATCTGAGGTAGGAATAAAACAAGATTATACTAAGAAAAATACGATAAAACCTGGGTGCCTATCGATTATACTAAGACACTCACAAAAACAGAACAGAACTATGCATCAATTGAATGGGAAAGCCTAGCCCAGAATTGAGATTTTACTTATTTGGCAACAAATCACATGTTTGATTAACTATATGAACCGCTTCTTCCCGTTTACAATAACTGCAACATAGCAACCAGCAAACGTGTCTCAGCTCATAGAAATGTGGTCTGCAAACTGAACTTCCAGATGAAGTAAATCCCTGGTAGTGGAATGACATGCTTTGAAAGCTGTCACATAAATCCAATAGGCCATCTCTCATCTCTTAGTTGTCAAACAAGACAAGGGTTCGATAATGGAAGCGTAACGCGTGGACTATGAGGACTTGCCTGATGTGATTTCATTTGACGATAAGAGAATCATACTCAACCTTACATGGAGAGATCACAAGACAGCACAGTATATAAGAAAGAAAACAGGTATTCGTGACATCATAAAAACTATTTTAAAAAATCAAATGGCAATGGGCAGGCCATGTTGCAAGAATGAAAGACAATCGATGGACATCACATCTCACAACATGGATCCCCAGAGATCACATAAGAAACTGCGATGCCCATGATAGGCGAATCCTGGGGAAGGTCTATGTCCAGCGACGGACGTTAAAATACTGATGATGATGATGATGATGATGATGACATGGCAACAGAAAATGACGAGAAATACCACTACATCGTCTGCAGTATCAAAGGATGTACGATATAATTCAGCCATACCATCAATGTATCATCGTCTCTGAACTCAACCAGCATGGTTGGCGGTCTTCTCGTAAATGGTGCCAAAAATTATCATACCTTATCATGACGAGATATAACATGGATCGGGAAATGTGAGATCCCTAATGCTCCAAGTATCCGATGACGGCTACGTAGGCAGCGAGGGCATAAAAAGGAAACTTCGTGGAAGGTATTGGTTTCTGAAAGTAGTCCACCGAGACACGTCAAGCATCAAGTGTAACAAAAAAACAGATCCATTGAAACCATCAGAAAGGTTATAAGCCGATCACTAACGCCCTGCGGCAGACAGAAATTACATCCTTCTTGTCATTGATTCACTGATTAGATACCTGGAAATCGTTATAATCAATAACAGTCAATGCCAACTTAGCAACTCCTGATGAAATATTCGTATGTCAAGGGTTTTGCAAATCCTTGATAAGTGACAATGGGTCATCATTGAATGGAAACGACTGTCACAATCTTCAACAACATTCCCTATGGGCTGGCTCGGAACACCAGCCAAGAATTCGGAAAATTCAAAAGCCAACTGGCTATCGGAAGCATCCATCTGGTCAAAGTAGGCCACACATCAACCATGGAACTAAATTCCAAAGGCCTCACTGAACAGACTTCTTAAAACCTTCAGCTCAGCACCACTCAACAAAATTGGAAAATTACTTATCTACTCGTACCCCTTTAAAAATGATCTGATATGAAATAGAAGAGATCCGTCATACGGAAAAGGAGTGAGAGAGAAACAGAACTTCTATGAAGATTGTCCACCACTATAATATAAGAACTGGAGACTGAAACAACGCAAAACAAAATCGAAACCACCCTACACCCACAACCCATTCACAGAGACCAAATTAATGGGACATCAGATCAAAGCAGAATGAGAGGGGCAATCACGAAAAAGGGATGCCCAGAACTGGGAAAAAGTGATTAATAGGCCACGCCTTGATTACAACCTTCGCCGACAGCTTCGAGAACAGTTTGAACGATAAAAGTAACGAGTATCCATATTTCAGTGAAGGTTTGGAATCACCAGACGCCCCAGAAACCCACACAGATAATAGAAACGCATACATTCTGATAAAGCAGTTGTTGTAGCTCCGAGAACAAAAACGAACAATGAAACGACACAATATCATGAAACAAAAAACGACCAGCCCAATACATATACGTACTGACCAAAACACTCAATAGTATTTTGGTAAGAGTAAACGTATGTACAGGTGTAACATCTCTCAAGTAATGAGCAGTCATAATCCTTGAGGCTTATAGACGGTCTTTGAAGTTTATATTACAAATGGAATTGTCGCTCTTGATAGGGCGGCCGTATTTGATTCGATATAAAAAGGACAAAGAATTGTTGAAGGACAGTCAAGAACTTTGAAGTTTCGATCTTTTTATTAATGCGTACGTACTAATTGGATTTTTTAATTAAGATAATTTCACAAAGACCGGAATAATTGATTATCTGAAGGTGCAATATCTGGTGTGCAGATGGGCGAACAGTTATCGGCCAAGTTGTAATCATTTTTGCCTGGTCACCAAAGACAGATGAGGTCTTATATTATCCTGATCGTGTGCTTCGCTCTTTTTCCGAACTAATTCCTTACACCTTTTCCCGAATGCTTTCTTCGATTGGTCTTATTGGGATGAGTTATTGACTGGGCTTCATACATCACAAGTCTCTGCTGCCTCGGTTAGCGATAAGTGAGATAGATTTATTGGCGACAAACACCAGAAGTAGCGTCAATCACTTCACCATCGTCACTTATGGTACCTGGTATTCCTAAACGGTCACCCATCTAAGTACTGACCAGGCTCGACGTTCCTTAAATTCGGTGATCAGACGAGAACCAGTGTATCCAATGTGATCTGGTCGCTTGGTATGGTTGGTGGTGGATTAGTCCACTTGCCCTACGATCTCTATGTTGTGCTAATATATTCACTTATCTCACAACACTACATGACGGTTAGCAATCCTTAGAGAGTTTCTCTCTTTTACCTTTTCTTTCTGTATGACATTTCTTCTATCTCGTGCAGCCTCATCTAAGATGGGAAGTCTATATTTGTCGGCTAAACATGAGCTAAGCAGTTGATTTTCCAGTTGTGGATTATAATGTTGAGAAAAAAAAAACAAAAACAAACCCCAAAACACACTGAGCGACTAAAATAACCTTGCAAATGATTTTCAACACTAGATTTAGATATTTTGAATATTTTGGCTATCCCCTGCGTCGTATTCGTATAATGGTAATAATTTCAAAGTAATGTCTTCGTTTGATCTCTATCAACTTAAACTGGTGTACTCAAGCGTGGAGCAGTATTCAGTTAGAAATTATACGCGGATCAATAATAAAAAATACGCATTTTTTTCATGTTTTCAGGAATGCATGCTAATGTGACTGTTGTCACATTGCAATCAAAAGTGATTTTTTGAATGAAGTTATTTAAAACCAAACGCTCCTAATGCCATCCAACGAAAAATAAAAACTAACCTTTTGGCGTATTCAATATTTCAAATACACTTGAGAATACATATGCAAATGTAGGCATACAGGCAAAAATAGACGTGCGCTTTCACATGTCCGGATATATGTCATATTTCGTAATCCCACTTTCTACAATCTCTTTAAAAAATCAATAGTTAGCTAGCCATGGAGTTAATACACACACGCAAACATAGATAAATAAATCTAGGAAGAAGTCAACCAGATCGGATGATATTTTTTTTTTACTGGGTTCTGACTCTATATATTCCACCAGTCATGCTGGTCTCTTCAATAGTTTTGAAATAATATGCCTTTGTTTTGAGCTAACGTTATTTTGAAACGAACGCATTGATTCTTCGCGATTAATGTCGTCAAGGGAAACAACGTTGTCAAAGGAAACGATTCTTTTTTTCTAAAAGAAACAGTGTTATTGAGGATTACTCATTTCTATTAAAGCCCTTGAGCTCCGAATTGAATGCTTGGATCCATTTTGATTCTCTGGCAAATCTCATCGTCTTAACATTGGGTAAACAAACATGTTTTATTATCTTAACATTAACCTTAGGCAGGATGCGCTTTTTTTTTTTTAGCGAAATTCTTTCCTTATGCTTCTGTATTCGACCTAATATAGCTATGTTTGTCCTATATATTGGACCTTGCATTTTTCACATATTATAATATCTAGAACAGATCTTGTGTGGATGTATAACACCAAGCTGATCAGTTAATCACCAACTTCATCTTCCAGTCAAAGTTATGACCCCTCTATTCTTGGTGTAATTAGTAACCCACTCGTATCTAGCGAGTAAAGGACAAGCATTACCATCAGTCAAAGAAAGTAAGAGTAACGGGGAAACCAGATAATTAAAAAGATATAACCATTCACGTCTTTAGTGTAGATAATAGATAATTTCTTGCCTTATTTTGATATTTCTATACGGATATTTTGTCAAAATGCTTTTCTGTCCATCTCATGCCTTATGAGTTACATACAACAGCATATATGTTACCTGTTGACCAGTTCTGCAACTTAACTACTGGTGGCGAAATGCCAATCCTTCGGAATAGGTGCATTAAAACGTTATCTATATATCTTGGAAGGGGGATTGTGGACGTGATTAGCTACCGCTGTTGAGGTACCACCATTTTGAGTTAGGCCATAATTCAGTTTTTTTTCAATGGCTATTGGGTGAGATTCAATTTCTAGGTAATAAATTGGAAATTAGGAACACTAATCCCAAGCCAACAAACTAACCCTAACCCAAGACCTACCTACTAATCCTACCCCCAGAAATACCTAATAAATATACCGCCAAATACATTCTATATCGATTCTAAAGTAAATGTTACTTTTAGATCGAAAATAATATTATTTGATCAATGGTAAAAACTTAGCCACTTTCGGCCATTCTAAATGGCCATGTAATAGCAGCTAATCATTTATAACATATATCAGGGTTATATCCCATGCAAAGTAACTACATAACGTTTAAATGCATCTATTCCAGAAAAACTGCGAAATATATAAATCTAAGGAGTGAGAACAGTTATTTGTAAGATTGTTATGTAATAATGAATGCATATATACACAATAAACAATGAAATAACGATACAGTGCGTCACATGTGGAAAATTCCACACCTGACATTACTGCAGTATGATTCAAAGATAAGAGACTGAGACGATTTTCAAAGCATTTAACTCGTTCTGACTACAGTAAAAGATTGATTATTTTCGTGTAAACCTCTATACACGTAAAACTACATTTACTTCAATTACGGTGAAAGGCGAAACAAGTCCCTATCAAAATAAATCATTGTCAACACATTTTAAAAATACTCAAAATGAAAGACTTTTTAAACACTCTGATTAAAGGGATATAACATCGTAAAGTTGGGCTTGTAATGTAAGGGGAACATTTTCTGATATCCGGAATCCGGTACTTTTCTAGTCCTATGCACATTGGATAAGGGGTACTCAATCTGTGATAATGAGGAAGAAAGATAATGAAAATATGTCTTCTATTGATATTTCAAAAGTAATCTCTCTCAAAGCGGGTATTGGAAAGTAATGTTAAAGAGATTTTAGAAATATCGACCGAACTACGGCCCACCCGACGAGATACAGAAAGTCTAACTGAGGGAGAGAGGGAAAAAATCAACAAAATGAAGAAAATGTCAGAAATCTAGTCGATACTTCTATCGATGGAGGATTCAGGGTGAGAAAACCAAAAATTGAAAAGGAGAAAGTGATTAACCTTCTGAAATACAAAAGTGGACAATAATACCAGATTTTGTGAGAGCAAGTATACTTACAGAAAAGCTTGCTATAACAAAAAAAAAAAGAAAAGAAAAGAAAATAGAGCAAGAAAGATGTCTACAGGATGCGAGATGAGACTAGGACAACAAATAAAATAATTATATAGACAAGCATTGGAAGATCTAGAGGCGTAATGGATTGTCAAAATATAAAACTGTGTAAAGATAAGTAGCAGCTGTAATAGAAAAAGTCAAACAGAATCATTATCTGGCATTCTACCAATGAATATATACGTAGGATTCCATATCTAAGTGTATGTAGATTAGCGATACTAGATATTATGCAAATAATTGAATAATGTAATATACTCCAGTGGCTTAGCCGACCAATCATTCAAGTTTGAAAACATCAAACTGGGTACACATTTAGTTATGAACCTTCTGAACATTTTATGCTATGGAAGAACCTTGACAGTGACCTCTGGTGGCTTGTGTTACTCCTTGCAATGGTAACCTGACGTCTAACATGTGATTACAATAAAATGGGCATATCTTCTTTTCTAATCAATATTTTTACATTCTGATTTCAGATTTGCATCCACAGAAATGCTCTACAATTGCAATTTTTCATCCATATCCCTTGTAGCATACCCATATGTTTATTATGTAGACTTTGGTACGAAGTGACTATTAGTCCAACAACAGGTTGTGATACTGTGTCTCATTTTTTAATCATCAGTGAAAATCATGGCAGGTATGGAATTTGTTTCTTGGGGTGACAGAAACATTTGTAGTACTGATTAAAAGAAAACCTCTCTCAGTTTTGGACAACACTCCCTGAAGCAAGAAAAGGCCGTACAGATACAAATGAAAAATCAAGTACATGATGTAAATGCTCACGAAAAGACCTCCAGCAGTACTCAGCCCTATGTGATTGTACTTTCAAGAAAATATTATGTAATAAAAAGGGTTACGTAATAATAAAAGGTTATGTAATATGATGTCTTATATATTCATGTGCTACTCGGCTGATTACTGTCGTATATAAACTAATGAATATTTATTTTTTGCTTAAGTGTTCGTGTGTGTATGTATGTGTATGTGTGCATGTATGTGTGTGTGCGTATACATGTGTATGTATGTGCAGGCATTGCGTGTACATGCATATGTGTCTACGTGCGTGCGTGTTCGTACATCATTTAGTAAACGCAGTACCAAAATTAAAGCTACCATTTTTTTTCGAAACATAGGTCAGGTGTTTTGTGTCCAGGTTTGGTTCAATTTCAGTTGATATTTAAACATAGCTATATTCTTTACTATCACAATTTTACGCTGCACAGGATTGCATCCTTACCAATATAAGATGTATAATATACAGGAAAATATAGCAAATTTGTTTATTTTTTAAATATGTTTTTGTCTTCTGTAATTTTATAAGATTAAATGATTTTCCGTTAATATTTATTATAGGTTGTTAGAATATGCTTCTATGGGTCGACGTAAAAATGAAATAAATTCGAAGAGAAAATACGACCATTTAAGTGTATTTGCACGTTTCGCGTTAGATCATTAGCACCAGCCATCAGAAGTCACTGTTGAGGTGGTTCCATAGTTTAAGATGTTCAGGAGGTTCATAAATACATGTGTGCAAACTTTGGTGTTTGTTTCGTAAAGTGTGTGAAGCTAAGCTTGTGGATTATTATCGGTTAAATGTAGAAGTTTCAATCCAAAATATCGAGGTTTTGCTCGCCAAGACTATAGGAGAAAACAAAATCTTCAATTGAAGCTAAATATTTGTGAAATTATAAAGCACAATACTATTAACTAATTGATAAAGATTTTTATTCTTTCTTGTCATAAATCATCATTTTTACTCCTGCAATTCGTCTTTGATGTCCATTTATTGCTTCTTTTCATCAGATTGTCAATATTAATCATCATAACTGAAGCAAAAATAGAGTTCTTGCCTTTAATTCAAAAGGAACAAAACAGAAAAATGCATTACAATCGTGTACCGATGCGAACAATCACGAACTCATTTTATCGTCTGCAAAAAACTGTCTTAAAATCCGTCTCAAATGTAAACTTAACACGACATCTTCAAAGATTTCACATCTTTAGATTTATGATAGAAAAAAATCATTTGTTTGATATTAAGATATCAGGAGCGGAAGTAATAATATCGATCGTTCCGATGCTGAATAAATTGACCGTTCTATCTACTCTGTATTGACGATACGAAATATGAATCTAGCTATCAATTCATGTACCTTTCTTCTCGAAGTCCCCGAAAGTAATCCCCAGGTTTAGGACTATATCACGTTGTTGTGCATTTGTTAATAATCAAATTATTGATTTGACTATCAGCTCCAATAAATAATAGTATTCACCAGTTTACAAGATGTGTTGGGAATAATATACCAAATTCATTTATACATGGGATTATCTACCTAATGAATCTAGTGATTAATTCATCTACCTATATTCTAGCCGTTAAAATAAACCTCTAAAGTAATCCACTATTTTAGGACTATATCAGTCTGTTTGTGTATGGTAAATAGTAAATTATTCATCTGACAACCTGTTGTCAAACTTACATGATATATGTGGGAAAATCTGCTAAATTTAATCATTCTGAAAATTTCAAATATCTAAAAAAATATAGTAAAACTAATTCACATCCATCATTGCAAGAAAACTGAATGAGTAATTTTAATTCAAGTGTTTTAGTGGTGCAGAATCATAATTATCAGTAAACGTCAACCAAAACAGTCATCAGAACTCTCAAAATAGGTTTCTCCAGGCTTGAAGCTGGTCTGGCTGGTTAAGTATATATGTATGTAAGTATGTATGAATACATCACACATACAGGCCGCACCAATGACTGAAATTTCAATATTTACTTCGTATTATGTCTACAAAAAATCCACTTAAATAGTTCTAGGTGGTGGTTTAATTTACAATGTAAACGTATGCTAAATTTATCCTTCAGTTTGTGTCCAGGAGCATTCAGGTATGATTTTTGAAAATTCAGATTTTTCCGTTGATCACTGCCCAACAAAAGACAAGAGAAGGAACTTATGCATTGATCATCCCTTTTTTTCCAAATTTCTAATCGATCACCACAACGGGACATACTACTAAAAGACTTTGGTCTCGTGACGGTTTCTATTTTTTCTTTTCTATATCATTTGAACCTTCTCTGTGTATTAATTACTCTGCATCCCTAACCCCCTTGAAATGATTCCCTTCTACTTGAAAAATCAGCCAATCAAATCTGCTGAAATTTTACAGTTGAGTTGGTTGTGCATTGTTTTTCAAACATCTGAAATAAAACAATAATGATATACGCCATGTTCATCAGTTTTTTAAATTTTTATTTATCAGCTTCCATTCTCTCGGCTTATCTAGAACATAGAACGACGCCTCGATAGAGACAATAACTTATTCCTCTGTTCTCTACCTACTTACTGGTTACCAACCCGTTAATTTAACTAATAGAAACGTAAACTGTACTCACATATGGTCTGAATCATTTCCTCTTAAACAAACAGCCTCAAGCTTTTCTGCTAGATCATCATCTTTATTAACTAACGCTCGCTTCATTACGACCCTTATCGCCATCATATGGGCCAAAAGAGACTACAATACGACAGCCACAGTAAATCTTGTCATCCACAAACTACGAATCTGTGGTTCGTTCCTATTGGTCAACATTATATGATACCCAATCATCGTATTTGCTTCAGTGAGTTTTCCAGACATCGTGCTCCCCTGTAGTTGCAGCACAGGGGTAAAATTCAACAGAAGATGCATTACAGTCATCTGAATGAAGTTGTGATTCATGTACTGTCATGTACGTACACATGCGTGCACAAAACCAGTTCAATTTATAAACACAGGCAGCCACAACTCGAGCTGAATATTTTCTGTATGGATGCATGTTCTGATTTGAAATTTACGACATACATTTGTTTGCAAAAGAACAAGTATACACAAGTATATACAAAACTATATCAGCATAAGATAGGTCTATTTTGTTCGCATTTATGCCTGTAATCATCAATACTATTTAGGCGTGTACATTATCTCTTAGTTCAGTAAATTACTTGAGTACAATATGATTTTTTGCAAGTGAGTATAACTTGTGCGTGTGTGTACAGAATTTTCTTAATGTCTTGATTAATTTTTAAGCTATCAAAAATTAGTTATGGTCTGAAAATGAAGCATGTCAGACACCAATAATGTATACCGGAGAATTGTGTTGTATAATACACACAAGCGTGTCCACAACACTCAAACATTTATGCACACATACTCACACACTTGCAAACACACACACACACACACATAAACACACACACACACACACATACACACATATATATATATGTTTGCGTTTGTCTGTGAATGTGTGTGTGCAGTTTCCTAAAATGATGGATCCATTATGTGTATTCAAAATCTTTTTACTGTAAATGTTGACATTTTTTGACGGTCAAGGACTCACCGATACTCACCAGCGTATACGCTGAATGCAAAAAATGTTGAATATTTCTTAATCATGTCGGATCTGAAACAAAAACTAATATAAAAGGGAATTTGCCCATCGATACAGAATCCTGAGACACCATATATATATATATATATATATATATATATATATATATATATATATATATATGTATATATATCGACTGGAAACCAGCTTAGAACTACAAAGACAGACATGGGAAGAGAAATGCAAAGAAAAACTGGAGTGAAACACATGATACAAATAATTATGCAATAAAAAAAGAAGACAGGCTGGATACTTGGCACGAAGAGATGACAACAGAGGGAGCAGAAGACTAAACAATTGGTGTCCATGGGATAGTAAACATAGTAAGAAGAGATCAGATATGTAATGAAAGGATGAGATAGAAAGGTTTGCCAGTAAGACAAGGCAGAGGGTAGCACAATTGCTGTTGTCAAGGAAAGATATTGGAAAGGCCTTTGTCTAGCATTGGACATATAGTGGCCGATAATATATATATATATATATATATATATATATATATATATATATATATATATATATATATATATTCCTCGGTAATCTCATTGAAACTGGTCAGAGAAATCTTTTCTGCAATCTAAGAAATACAACAATGAACGGAAACCCTTTTTAGTACATATCCAAGTCATTAAATATAAAATAATCTCCAACCAGTGTGGCTTTTTCTTACTTCTTATTCATCTCTTACTTTTATTAGACCCCTACTGTGAAATAATTCCACTTATATATATATATGTAATGAAATAAATGATTAGCGACACAAACATGGTAATTTTTCTGCCCTGATTAGTATGCATATATATATATGTGTGTATACACCTACAGAAACACACATGTGCAGAGTTCATTGCTTGCCTCTGCATTTTGTCTCTGCTTGACATCGTAGCAGCCCTAGACACAGTAAGTGCAGGTGCAAGCAACAAAACGACCCTCTAACAAGCATCAATACCAGACGTCTCAAAGGTATTGCTCAATACAAATGTGAAACTTCTAACGATAAACAATTCATATAAAAAATACTGCTGATAAGTATTTGCACAAGCACATAATCTTTCTTTATTGCCCAAGAGATCATGGCAGAGCAGGGTTCAAATACACTTACAGGGAATGTGAATTCACCATTTCAATCTCCTTCTTCGATTCTGAACAGGATTTTAGAAAAATAGGAAAAAAAACTTGCCCATCTTTGCATTAAGTGATTCAATTCTATCAAAAAAAGGATTTTCCCAAAATTTACTCTTTAGAACCACAAAAAATTCCTCGCTGTATTGCTTGGAATAAAATGTGGTTCGTCTTGTATAACACTCCTGTTTAAAACTCTCAAATCTTAGATTGAAGAGACAATTTGGAAAACCAAATATGATAAAAATGAGATTCCTCTATCTAATTTAACATTTCGTTTGTCAGAATCATGTTAATTTGAATTAGGAAATCTCATTTTCCTATCTACTTAGGCTTCCCAAATCGTTCCTTCAATACTGTCGGATGAATTATAATCTACATCCATACACTAGTCATTCATATATATATATATATATATATATATATATATATATATATATATGTGTGTGTGTGTGTGTGTGTGTGTGTGTGTGTGTTTATGTGCAGAAATTGAGTATGGCATGTGTATTTACGGAAATCTACGATACAAATCTACGGAAATAATAGAAACAAGCTTGGTTGTGCTAGGGTCAAACTCCCTTGCTTCATTAAAATTCAAAAAGTAAACAAAACAGAATTTATTTCTGCATACCGTATCATTCTCAAACTGCGTGTCTCATTTCAACGCCTTCAGTTTTTGCGTACGTCACTGTTATTCGTACATTTCGTTACTTAGGAAAATAGAATCAAAATTCAACAGTAGGAGTGTGACAAAAACCTGAAACGAAGATCCAACAAGATTCCACGAGAGTCTTTTTGATACAATTGGGTGGAATAGAACCAAATAACCTTCTGTAAGGATAAAGCAACACAAACAATACGATTACAATAATACTTGATCAAATTGAATCAATTTCTCAAATGTTTGACAAATCCGAAAAGAAATACGAGTAAAAAAACGACTGAAATTCATAAGCAAGCAGTCGGTGTTCGTTTACAGGAAAAGGCAAACATTTCGATCGTCACGGTAAGCGTGCAATCGGTGCATAACTATAAGTGCAAGGTCTATTTATAACCGTACAATTAGCGTTGGCATCTTCCTGCATTTTAGTGTGTAGGTGTGTCTACTTATGTATTTGCATACACTCATATGTTATACGTGTAGGAGAGTAAAAAGTCGATACATCCGTCTCTCAAGTGACATCACCCAGTGGAATATGACCTTCCGGTGACGAAGACCCGTTTTCTGTTGCATGCATCAGCTCAGTGATCCTTGCAAGTTTCAAGCCTAGTCGAGACCAGGACTTTATTCTTATACATGTTTATGACGCCCACCTCCGATTTAGCATGGTGCAAATCTACTGAAGGGATATCTCAGAGTGTACTCAGCTGCTGAGCGTAGGGGAAATTTGTCCTAATGAAGAGTTTTTCACATTTTTCGTTCAGACCAGGAATCGAACCCAGAACCTTTTGCGTATGAGGTAGACGTTACATAGCGTACATAGAAATTCATGTGTGTGCATATATGCATAATAAAATATCTACACAGATATGCAACGTTTTGTTAAATATGAGTGCAAAGATAATATTTCCTTTGTATCATCAACAGCCTTTTACCTTCCATGGTATTCGCTAGACCTCACTACCATGGGCGTCACAGAGCCGGTATTTTTTTAACTTGTCTAGTTCGTCACGTCATCTTATTTTCTGGCAGCAGCAGTTTCATTTATGATCTCTGATGGTCTACGTCATCAGCCGTGATATCCTGTGGTTGCCTGTCATTCTTGCAACATGACCAGCCCATTGCTATTTGAGTTTTCAAATGGATTCTGCGATATCTTTGATTCCTGTTTCTCTTTTGTGTACATAGCGTAGTTAGGCTCTACGTTTCCGCTCCATAGGTGACAATCGTGGGGGATAGATTAGTTTTACACCCTTCTTTTTAGGACTGATGTGATTGTCCTTGTTCTTGAAGGTTGAGCTTGCTCTACCAAAAGCTTGCCAGCCTAGGGTGATTCTTCAGTTGATTTTTCATTCTTTCTAGAATTTCATAGATAATCGTTGTCAGAGATAGTTTTAGTGGTCCACTTTCTTCTGCGTTTTCTTGTTGTGTTTTTTTTTCTATATGTTCTACATGACATTCTTTTTACATAAATTCATGCTAAGTTCATCAATTCATTGATTCATCTCTTTATATAGTGAGTGAAAATGCCTTTGCTGTATTATTCTCTGTCATTGTCTATAATTTTAAGAAGACAACCGATGGACATCACGTCTCACAACATGGATCCCAAGAGATCACATGCGAAACCAATGCCGACAGAATACAAGATGGAAGGATGAACAAGACAAATTCAGGAAATACTGGCTCCGCGACGCCCATGATAGATAAGTGTGCCGAATCTTGGGTAGAGTCTATGTCCAAAAACGGACCTTAAAAGACAGATGATGATGAATCTTCAAAAATTTATTCGTACAATTGATTCCATTCTTTATGTTGCTGGTGTTATGACCAAAACGTAGTGATTAGTATGTTTGCAACTTTTGAATTCCTGGTCTTCTTTTCCTTCCGACAACGACTTTCATCGTCCTTGACACAAAAAAAAATTATTTTCTCTTTTCTCATATTTATTCTTATTGATTGCCTTGAGAAACTGTTATAGAATTCTTCTCAGACAGATCCACTCCTGTCTGGAACAAGCTATCAGAAGCCACGGTCTCTTCTCCAAACATAAACATATTTACATCAAATCTTTGAAAAGATTTCAGACACTGAATGTTTAAATATGAATGTTCGAACTAATTAATAAACCTCAGTAGAACTCCATTAGTTGACCCCACTCACCAAATATTGTAGCGCTTGAGATAGACGTGATAAAATTTGGTTTCTTGTTGCATTCGGGTTATCTTAAAGGAACCGAAATAAAATTTATTGTGTTATTTTCTACGCGTGATAATACCATTAATGACAAAATAGTTTTAATCGTAGTTACAACTCTTTTACAATATACCACCTCAAGAATCATTCAAAAAGATCAAATGTCATAGCCTGTTTACACACATTTTTTTTTACCTCAGCTGACGAAGTTAGAAAGATATACGTATTCGGTGGCGTCTTTCCGTCTCTCTATCTTGCTTTCTGGCTGTCTTTTTTCTCGTATGTCTGTCTATCTTGCTTTCTGTCTGTCTTTTTTCTTGTCTGTCTGTCCGTCCATGATATATCTCTGACTCAATGATTTCCAAAAGAATTTTGTAAAAGGGTGGACATTTAGACAAGGAAGAGTTAGTTAAATTTTGGGTCCTATCCTGGGACACCCTATTAATTGAGAGCTATCTTCCCGTTTTTTTTCCTCATACATTAATGCATATGCCTATGTCTGTTCACATAAAACTACGAAATCTCAGAATGTATTTCAATGTAATTTTGTGGAGGGGTGGACAAAAGGAGCCACGAAGAGAATGATTCAATTTTGGGGCTGATCAATGTACAATATCCTTCTCTTCGTTGCAGTTATATGTCAACACCAAATAGTACCGCTAAAAGTTCCTGTCTGTCCACACGATATCTCTGAAAGACCTCAGTGATTCTCAATGGCATTTTTGATAGCGTAATGGTCGATGAGAAAAGGTGATTAAATTTTGGGGCTTGATTGGTGCACATTTATTTCCCCCTGACAATGGCGTTGACAAGGTGTCACACTCTGAAGGCTTTCTAGTTCGAGTCTCACAAAGTGAGCTATTCTTTGCTGTCTCAAGTCAGATCTTATTCATCTTTATTGTAATTTGTGTAACAGAAACAGAGGAGAAGGGGTAATGCAATCCATAAACTACTTGCTGTGAAGTCAGAAGAGAATGGGAGATTTCATTGGGGAACATTCATTTTGATTTTTTTTGAATAATGATTTCTTTGACTGACTTCATATTCCGGTCAAATATTTTTGAAAGTTGAGAGGTCGAAAGTAAACGGACTTTTTCCAACACACCCAGGGTTCAGAAGTGAAGTAGACTATTTTTCCATTCCCAGGGGTGAAAAGGAAAGGGAAATATTTTTTCCACTTTTCGCAAACGAATGTGGAGGGGGGATTTTTTTTTTCCATTCTAGGGATAAAAATGAATGGAGATTATTTGGGGGGGGAGGTCAAAAGTGAAAGGAAACTTTTTTCCACTTTTTTCGATTTGAAGGGGTTAAAAATGGGGTATATTTAAAAAAAAACTTTTGCAATGAATTGAAGGTAACCATTTTTTACCACTCTTAAAGGCCAAGTTTTTCCTCTTAAGGGGTCAGGACTGAGGATGGGATTTTTGAGTGAGGGAAAATTTCTCTTTTAAAGGATCAAGCTTCAAGAAATTAGAAGATTAAGGGATTTTTCCACTTCTAGATATCAAAAGTGAAGAGAATCTATTTTCCCCACTCTTGGTGGTCAGAAGTGAAGGGAAATTAATTTTTTCTCTGTTAAGATTTAAAAATGGAGGGGAACCTTTTTCGATTTTCGATTTCAAGTTAAGAGTGAAAGGGAATTTTTTTTCAATTTTAAAGCTTAAAAAATGAGGGGAATTCTTTTTTTTAAACTATGGGTAGTCAAAAATGAAAGGAATTTTCCCCTCTACTTTGAAGTGTCAAACGTAAAAGAAAATTCTTTTTCCACTCTAAGTGGTCAAGAATGGTGAGAAACTATTTTTCCACTCTTAGAGGTCAAAAGTGTACAGAAACTCACTATACACAAATTGAATTCTGGTACTAACTGGCATGGGAAAATTAATAATCACAATTAAGGTTAAATACTAATTCTTTCTGCCACTTGATACATAAGTTACTATACTATACACATACATTTTTTACAGGTCTTTTAAACGCAAATGGCGAATCTGTGTCAGATGATCATAGTTTGATACAGCCTGATTGATAAGTTGAATAAATGGAATAAAAAACAAACTCCATTCTCTATTCATTCTTTTACACAATGATTTGCAATGTGTCCATCCGTCAGTTACACTAAGGAAGTCCACTTTGCAAAACTGCTTTCAGAGTGATCTTATCATTCTTAGGATTATTGTTTTTAAATCGTTGTTTTTTTTTTTAAGTCGGTGAAGTGTTGAATTATTTTTAGTAAATGACCTATGAACTTTTACTTTTATTGGTTGCATTTTCACACCAGTTGCCTGATGGTTACCGTTGGGGATTGAGTGACAGCAAGTCTCCTCAAATCTCCAGCCCTCCTCTTCATGCTTTCATAGTCCAACAACAGTGTCGTGGGTTACGGTTTAACACCAGTTGCTTGGTGGTTATCGCTGGAGGTTGAGTGACAGTGAGTCTCCTCAGGTCTCCAGCTCTCCTCTCATATCGTACTCACCTGTTACAGCAGCACCATACTTTCTTTTCTTGGCTGTTAGGCCATTGCTACCCGATGGGGTTGTATGTCTCATAATTCCAGCATGATAATAATAATGATAATAATAATGATGATAATAATAATAATAATAATAATAATAATAATAATAATAATAATAATAATAATAATAATAATAATAATAATGATGATGATGATGATTACAATAATAATAATAATTATTATTATTGTTGCTGTTGTTGTTGTTGTTGCTGTTGTTGCTATTGTTATTGTTATTGTAGCTGTTGATGTTGTAGATCCTCCCATATAGCCCTTTGTGTTTTTTCAGTAACTACATTGCTTTCAATTTCCGACCCGAGGCATACTATTAGCGAAGCGACAGGCGTTTCAATAATGAATAAAACATACTCACTCTATCTGATAAAACTTCCTGTAATTAACTCATTGATTACTGTATTTATTACTGTGTAAACATACGGACACAGACATCGTTTTAGTTATACTGTTAGCAAAGCAGTAGGTATTCACTACTTGGTGGTAATAACCTCGTTTGAAAATCAGGTATTGGTTTTGTGTTTTGTTGAGTTCGATCAGACCTATTGGATTACTTCTTCACCAGATATCGATGAGAAACATCACCTATTACAAATGATAGGGTTCGGTCATGCATTTCATAATGTTCATGCCAGAGAAAGATCTGTAACAATCTATGTCCCGTTTCATGAAATCAGTGGTTAGACGGACAGAAAATGCTAGCCAAATGATGGGAAGAAAATAACGCTTGTAAAGAAGTTTATGCAAATGCTCTCAGTTCTGGTCCCCGATTACAATATTGACCGACCAAACAGATTATAAGATACCTCAATGCGCATGTGAATTTCTCCCACATGCAACGTTATTCTCAGCTAAGCGTATCAACCAATCAACTGACTGTAAATTCAAGGGAGACATTTCATTAGTTCTAGGATATGTATCGGTCTAGTATGAGGTTATTTACCTTGCTACTTTGGCAACCCTTCCAAATAGCAATATTAAGTAGCCTATTCGATTTCATTGATAGATTGGGACAATACTCAGACCAAATACTTAGCAGGATAGAAAAAGTATTTGGTTTGATTTATTCAAGAATTCAATTCTATTATATATATACGACGTTGTAGTGACTAACAAAAACATTACGGAGCGAGAACCTGTAAAGAAGAGCTGTAAAACAAAACGAATATCTGCGTTTGTTTCAATTTTCTTGATAGTTCCCAAGCATCATGGAAGCTTCTACTCCCCCAAATCAAGTTAGTATTATAATAATTAATTGTACATACCTTCATGTTCTGATCATCATCAACCATGTATCCTAAAACCGGTATAGATAAGGTATCCGCGACAATGTTTACGGCCCTTATAGTAGGGCCCTTTCCCACCACCAAAAACGTGTCCACATTTACTTCTTTAACCACTTGACATATTTCGTTGATCACTTCGTAAAGGTTCGGTGTGGTTCGAACCTCGAATCCTTCCATTCGTATTCGCGATGTCTTGTTGTTTTGAACTTCTGATATAGCTTTAGCGAATATTCGAGAAAGGAGAGGGTACTGGGATGAGTCAAACAGGGCTGCCACAGTTCGGGTCTGTTGGGTGCTCACCCCTGGCACAAATAAAATCCACATAAGAGGGATGACCATGAAGAGAGAGCTCAATTGTCGGCACACCAGGAGCCGCATTATGAATAGGGCTGTGCACTGACAAGCTTGTCGAAGGCCTCTTTCCTCCTGGTCATATTAGACCTTCTTCAAATATGACAAAACACAATTCAAGTTTATTTGATTTGATTTTTTAAATTCCCTATCCAAAAATAGTTTCTTTCGTTTTCCTTTATTTGGCTACTCTTTGTTTAAAGAGTCTCTTCTAGCTATGATTAACATATGACAATCATTGTTTTTTAAATGTTGATCCATTTTATGACGTGTGTCTTCTACCATGTGAAAAACATACTTTGTTTCCAGATTTTCATGCATAAATTTATATACACATATGTGTTGGTGTGTGAGCACGTGTGTCTGTCTGTACGTGTATGTATAACTTTTATTTATAAACATATAGATTATATATGCGTTTATGCATGTAGCACTGAATATAGATAAATATTGTCAAAAAGGTGGAGACATTTGTATAAACGTATGGATATGTACATGGATAAAAATATTATATTATTTGTATAAATATTTCATTACTAGAAAGTTGATATCTGAAATTGTTTGGAAAAATATTCTTCATATAAAGTAAAATCATTTTTTAACGGAAATGTATATGACTTCTTGAGGTTTAAGGTCAGTCGTAATTTTTCATTGATTGGCATACTCAGGTATGCATTCACATAAATCTTCAGGTTTTATACAAAATCGCATTTATGACGCTCCGACAATCTTATATATAGAGAGATTTACGAACATATAAAACCTCATATGCGTGTATATTTATAGATACACATATATATGCATAAATATACATACACAACACATGTATACATATATATGTATATGTATACAGTATTTACTTGATTGGCTTCGAGACCCGATTAATTCCTTTGGGCTATGTCAGTGATCATTTTATTAATGGTCAATGGAAGATCATGTTGATAAAGAAATGTTGAAGAACTTCCCAAAAATATTCGCCAAGATTTGATTGTATATATATCTATATCTATATATACATACATATATATACAAACATATATATATACAAACATACACACGCACACATATATACATCTATATGTGTGTATATGTATATTTGTTTCAGCATTTGCATTTAAAAGAAATTAGGAATTTTTTGTGAATTCTTTGAACACCACGTGGTTTTTAGGTATATATATTTTTTTTAATAATCAGATGAAAAAGACAGGAGATACAGGGTGAGTGTGAGAGAGAGAAAAAGATAACGGGAAATCATGTAGAGAGTCTATCGCTGAAATAAGTTTCAATTCGTAGTTCATATCCTCAGAAATAAGCGAATGTGTTCATTATTCAGCATGTTCTTCTTCCGAGAGTTCTATGAGAAGCGCAAGAGGAATGAGCAGTAAATGGTTTTATGACAAGAAGTTAATTCCAAGGTTTCTTTTTTCCTTATCTATGGAAGACAGTAAATTCAAAGTTAAATCGACGGATGTCGTATACATCTGGTGCGTGCATATATTTTCGAATTTATTACTGCATGTTTTATGCAGATATAAATATGGGAATAAGTACACATACACGCACGCATATATATATATACAAACATGCATACATACGCACACACGCACGCAGACACACACATGCACATAGATATACGTATCAACTTTTATGCAAATATTATTTGTATCGCTTTTGGGGTGTTTTTTTTTTCGGGCTACATATGATTTCTTATATCATATATCATAAAAACATTTGTTTTAAACTACTTAATTTGTGTCGGTATTATGAATTCAAATAGGTCAACAACATTTATTCTTCTATCATTTAATATATTTGTGAAAGCCTTTTAAAAAAAAAAGAATGTTGGAGAAATCAATTTCTGCTATTCTTTGAAATATTTATTACTTAGAAGATGATCAACAAAGCAATCTGGATCAACAAGAAGCCTGGACAGTTTTATTTTTTCTCAATTTGAACACAAGATCTATTTCCAATCCCCTCACTAACATTGATCTTTTTCTTCCACTGATGTATAATTGCTTTATCAGTTTTTCCTTTTCGTTATTCTTTGTTTTGCTGGGTTTTTTTTTCTTCCGATAAGTAAGTTGTTGGATATTTTCCAAGCACTTGATATCGGCAAATGTCACGTGGCCTGTGAATTGAACGACTCTACGGGCCTATATCCATATTGATAAGCCATGGTCTTAGAGGTCGCTCGGCGAAAGCTAGATTAAACAATTTAACAAATTAGATAATCTGTAGCCCGAGTATCACTGTTACCGGGTACCCTCTTATGACTGCACCTTGCTGATTCGATGTAAATTGTTGGCCAACTGGAACAGTGAACTGACCTTTGCAATTATGTCTAGCAAGGATTTAGAGGATCATTTTTCTCTATCCTCTTTGTTAATCTGCATCATCTTCACCGAATTATCAAATTATTTTTTACACTTTATAATTTTGTAAATAAGAATTTATATTCTACTTTAGGACAGTTTAAATGTGATTAATATTCATATACTTTAAAATTAGAATTAAAATTCGGATTCTTTTCCAAAGTAAATGGGAGAAACGAACAATTGTTACTTGATTTTTGAAAAAAGGCTTATGAGAAAAGGATATTATTTGATTGTTAAATTAAGACGAGTGACTTTGAGATTGTAAAATCAATTGGGTGTGGACAAGAATGTAAAAGCCCTTGAAATATATAAGGAGGAGCAAGAAATTGCTTAGATTGACTCTTTCTTAGTCAAACTATGAGAACAACAGAAGTCGAAATTTAGTCTTAAAATGAAATTACCACGCAAAATGACCCATGCACATATATACATATACATGTACGTAAAAGCGTATATATTTGAATGATAATTCGTTTTTTAAAAATATAGAAATTTTCATTCGTTTAAATGTAATTCATAAATAAAATATATATGTGAATGGCTTTGAGATTCCATGCAAATTTATACTATATACTATCATGTATCTCTTAGAAAATCTACCTTGTTATATTCATAATTTTTCTGATTTGTTGTATAAGAAATTAAGGGTTAAAAGAGAAAAATTGTATCGTGTAAAAATTACACAGAAATATCTATCTATCTATCTATCTATCTATCTATTTATCTATCTATCTTGTGTTTTTCTGCTTGAATTCATGTATAACATTCTGCCTTGGTGCTCACCTGTTTGCCTGCTTCTCTTTATCTTTCAGTGTTATGTACAATTAAGTGGCTGTTTAAAATTAGTTATCAAATAGTTGACGCTTCTGATATATATATATATATATTAAAAAAAACAACTGATTCTTAAATTTTGAATGATGATAACCATAAAACCTTAAACGATAACCAACAGATTCAAAGCAGCATGCATTTAATTTAAAATGCACACACACACACACACGCACACACACCGGTGGAATAAATTAAGTTAAACCTTTGAAAGTAAACGGGCTCTGTTTTGTTGTTGCTTTTCTATTGCACCTGGATGGGTGCCGTTGTATTGTTAATGAGAAGAGTTCTTACAATTCTACTGGTACACTAGGGTGCAGGTTGAATTTGAGTTAAAAACTGATCCTCTTTCTCCTACTCTTTTTTCTTCACTCTATTTTATTACTTTTGTTTTTTTATATTCCAATAACTACTTTCTTGCCAAACGTTATCCGAGACATTATCCTCTCATGCGCTCTTTCATCTTTTTCCACTTCTATTCTATTTGCACATTTATAAATATATATATATATATATACATATATATATATGAACGTAATAAATGTATGTTTCATACAGTAACTGGAGTCTTTTCATTAGAATAACACTTTAAAGAATTGGAAGATTTGTTAAAAACGGATTATATTGGTTGTATTTTATTTTTCCTGTTTTATTTTTCTCTGTACCTTTTCGTTTACTTATTATTTCAACAGTATGACACCTTTTCCTTTTTTTGTTTAATGATTTGTTTTGTTGTTTTGTTTTCCATCTGGCTTCTATTCATTTTACCCTCCCAGCACAACCATTTCTTATATCTTTAAACTATCAGGGAATGGGCATTTTTTTTAAAAACTCCCGACTTGAACCCGCTTTTCAGTTTCATCTGATGAAAAAGCGATACCGTGGACCTTCTTCCCAAAATTTAAATTTCCAAGAATTTCGTACAATTCCTCACAACGCATCCAGCTAGAACTGGTCGACCCGACGCTTAATTTCGCCTTCGATGCCACTCGAATCATATGCATTTCTTTTTCAAGAAAAGGTAAGGGACTTTTTCGGAGATATGACTAGTATACATACAAAAAAAATAACAGATAAATAAAGCGATGGTCATACGTACTTATGTAAAGGAGTATATTTCCCCACTTTCTGTTTTGGGTAAGAATTCCGATTTGTCCTTGAAGTTTTTGTTACATATTTATGAGAAGCTATGCAATTTCCATTCAGTAATTTTGTTTTTAATGGTGTAAAACATTCAATATCCTTGGAATATCATAATAAGAAGACGAAATCATTTTCTGTTTGCATTCTTTCAAAAAATTATTGGAACAATTTGATTTTAAGAATGAAGAGAAAAATGATAAAAAATCAATCAAAATTTTAGCACTGAATATATAACGTATATTCTCAGCCCAATTCCTCTGTCTCTCTCTTTATCTATCCATCTATCTTCCCATTCATCTCTCTCTCTCTCTCTAAATATATATAAATATATATATATAAATGTATATATGTGTGTGTTGCGTAGGTTTGTATACGTGTATGTTGGTATGTGTTTGTATGCGTGTGAGTGTGCGTGTACACGTTAGTTAAATAAATATTCACTCGCCTAAGGGAGCAGATATAATTGTGTTTAGAATTACCAGCGTTAAACGGTCTACGTCTATGTGTGTGCTAGGGTGCGTTTATGTGTGTGTGCGTGTATGTGTGTGTATTCTTGTATAGTTATATGGGCATGCGTAGATCTCATTATCCGAGTGTAATTCATGTATCAGATGGTAATTCATAATTGTGCATTTGCTTTGAATTACTGTGAAGGTGCATTTTGATTATGTAAATGTATGTATGGGTGTGCATGCACACGTACTTGAGTGTTTCAACACAACTGTAAGACCATCATCATCACCGTCACCATCAACATTTTTAACCTCGTCTTCAGCTATACATCCTCATTACGAACATTATGTTTGTTACGTGTGTATCTTCCTTTGTTTTTCCAGATATCCTCCCTGACAGCTACTGGTGACCATTCCTCGCGTATCTC
This sequence comes from Thysanoteuthis rhombus, assembly GCA_963457665.1. Classification (NCBI taxonomy): domain Eukaryota; kingdom Metazoa; phylum Mollusca; class Cephalopoda; order Oegopsida; family Thysanoteuthidae; genus Thysanoteuthis; species Thysanoteuthis major. Next base: position 73,743,453 of record OY735200.1, read on the forward strand.
TCCGGGTGTATTTCTTCTTCTTCGACTTCATTATCTCTCCTTACAATGCCGTTTCTTATCCATCATATCTTGGCGCTGGACTTCTCTTAAATCAAGCCTCCTATGTCTTCCAGACTCTTAAGCATACCCGCCCACTACCTCGCACTCGCTCACTCGCCCTCTCTTGTCAGCCTTCGCTAGTTCCAACTCTCTTTCCCTCTCTCGATATCTCCCCCTCTCTCTGACTCTGTATCCTTTTCTCTCACGCTCTTTTCAGCCTCCTATGCACGAGCTTCTTTTTTTTCTCTTTCTCTTTTTCAACACACATATTTCCGATCTGCTCAATTCTTTAAACTCATGTATGTTTCCGATCTGCCCGATTCTTTAAACTCATTTACCGTATCCATACAAATCACACATTCGCATGCACACCTATCCACATCAACAAACCCGCACACACTTATCTAAAAGCGTATCTGTACACGTATTTCTGATTAAATAAATACCACTGAGATTGTGACGCGCCAATCCACTGCGTACACAAGGGTGCAAACGAAAACTCGAATTTTGCAATTTTATATTAATTTATCGATATTTAAAGCTGTTTGTACTGCATTTCAGCAGCCTGTCTTATCAGTCCCTAACAAGACGGATTGATTATTTCATTTTGATCTCGGCTTTTTTTGTACATACACACTCAAGTGCATGTCCGCCTGCTTCCTGTAAGACTCTAGTGCCTTTCTTGCATTACACAGTCACGCAACTTTAAGTAGTCAACCACAAAGTGTTCCTTGATCATAAACACAGAAAAAATTCAATTTCATTTGGGCATTAAATGCATGACAGAAATTCTAATTTATACAAATCACTTATTGCATGTTGTCTACTAGTTGCTTGCTTCTATGGCTTCAACGTTGGATGGCTTTACATTAAATGTAAAATAATACAACATCGAACATTCAATTTGAATTTTAACTTATTGATTATCTTTATCCTATGAAACTGTTTCTCCGCTTTTTCCTTCATCAAAGGATCTGTGTTTTTCTTTCTTCGCTCTATCTACCTTGTACTGTTTTCATTTACCCCTCTCTTAAATGTATCGATGAAAAGGTATATACCGTCCATACAAACTTACCCACTCAATCGAATGATCCTTCTCTTTTCCTTTTTTTTAATATTTCGTTCCTTCAACATCCTTTCATCATATCCTTTCCTATCTCTTTCCTTCCGTAATCTTTCTTCTTACTTTTTTTCATCACGCTTTTCCCGCCCTTTTTATGGTGTTATATAGTCAAAAGACAACGAGAGAATCATTTTCGTTCTTGTGGCAGTACTATCCTTGTAATAACGCGTAGAGAGTAAGCGCTTTTTACCTCCATCCATGTAGTGCCAACTACATATTCTGATTGCATATCCTTCGCATATCTCTGTTGTTGAAAGCTTTTTGTCCAGCTATCTTAACGTTTCTCAACGCTGAATGACTTCGAAAGAATGAACAATTGAATGAATTACACCGTTGTTTGTTGATACGCTTAGCTATCCGCTGCCCGACTGACATTCACTCTTTCTTTTCCATGTTCTACTTTCCACCTTCACCCTGCCACTATCTTTTGCTCCCCTCTTTTAAATCGTGTCTTTCTCCCTTTTTGTTGTTCGTTCCCCTCCCTTCGCTGTACGCTATAGCCTTGTTTTTTCTCCTCTTTTAAAAATTGTCACTCTTTATAGAAAAAAAAAAAAAAGATTCCATCTTTTCTAATGATTACTTCCCTTTCCTTCTCTCTCTAATAACCTCTCTTTCCCTGCTTCCTATCTCTTTTCTTTTATTCAGTATTTTGCTTTAGTTTCCTTTTCCTTACGCACAACCAAATCCAATCTGTCTCTTTCTTTCCCTCTCCTCGTTTTTGCTTTTTTTCCCCTCTCTCTCTTTTCTCTTTCGATTCCGCTTTTCCAGTCTCTATCTCTTAGCATCAAGTGAAAACCACTACTGCAGCAGCTGATTGCTTAACTGTTGCTGCAGCAGCTAGTAGAACTTCTTCTGCTTCTTGTGCCCGAACGACATCTTCGTCCTTCCTGTAACTCGTTCTATCTTTCTCTTTTCATCTTTTTTGTCTCTTAGCGTCAGGGTTCAGACTTTCACTTCTACTTTCTATTTATTGAATATGAAAATGCCGTTATGTGCACACCAATATGTTTGAAGGCCGACCTATGCATCAAGGTGGTAGCAAAGAAACGAACATGGTACACTTTGACGTAATGGTTCATCACATAGAGACAACCAACGAAGAAATTGCACAAATGCAAGCGCATAAATGTGTGTGTATTAATATATATATATATATATATATATATATATATATATATATATATATATATCGTTGATATTTTTTTAGGGCTGAGTTATCTATGAGTGAATAGTGGTCGATATCAGGAATAAACCATACATGAATAGATATACACAGACAAATCAGTGTTTCATGGTGACTCCGAATTTCACGCTGGTGCGATCGTCAGATCACACACACACACATACATAGACGTACACACACACACATGCATGTGCGCGTGCGCACGTTCACACACACACACACACACACACATATATATATATATATATATATATATATATATATATATATATATATATACTAGCGAGGGTGCCCAGCCTTGTCAAAGGGAAAAGTAATCGATACTGAAAGGTCGTGTAGTAAATTCTAACACAGAGCTTCTCAAATTGGGGATCGCAACCCTTCAGGTGGGTGGGAAATGCCAAAATTATCCTTTTTTGACAATTCCCAAATTGGCCTGACCTTGAATTGACCTTTATATGTCACCAGAGGTTGGTGATACCTATCCCATGTTTATCCCGGGGTTGCATACCTACATACATACATTTGCAACCGGTAGGATGCTGCTGTCTCCCTTATATCTAAAAATGCCAAAATTTACTTGACCCTGAATAGACCATTAGAGGTCAATAGGAGTCTGTGCTACATATCCTATGTTCATACAGTGGTCATTCTATGCACATTTGGAACCCATAGAGTTCAACGACCTCCACTATATTCAGGAGATGCCAAAATTCACGTTTTTTGAAAATGCCGAAATTGAGTGATCTTGAATTGAGATCATTGTCACCTATCCTATGTTCATCATCGCTACAAGTTACACATGCATTTTCTACATTTGCATACTGTAGGCTGCAGCTGATCATCAAAAGTTACCGGAGGTCATCACAATCTATCCTATCTTCATCCTGGAGTAAAATTACTATGATGCATTAATTCACTGCCCTTGGGGTGCTGCCGTCTTAGTTAGATTCAAAAATGTCAAAATTGACCTGACCACTAATAAACCTTTTGGGATCATCCACTTATCCTATGTTCATCCTAAGTAAAGTTACACTTGTACACACATATGTAGGCTGCAGGGTGCAGCTTCTACGTAAGAAAATGCCCAACCAAATTGATCTAATCTTGAATTGATCTTTAGAGGTCATCATAGGTCAGCACTACCTATCCTGTAGTCATCTTATGGTCAAATTACCTTAGTACACAAGCCCTTAGTGTGCAGTTGTTTGGGTTAGATTCGAAAATGCCCAAATTGACCTGACCGTACCAAAATTGACCTGACCATATATTGACCTCCAGATGTCAGCTGAGATCTACATCCCTATCCTATGTTCATCGGTGAGCTAAGTTATCCTTGTACACAGATTTGCAGTCTCCAAAAGTTCTCGTTGAATTTCAGTGAAATTTTGTCTTAAGATAGGCAATGGACCATGAAAGAAATGAATACATTTTGCGGCAGATCCACGCACATTTACTGTCCCTGACAATGGCGTTGACAGAGGCATGCGTTCTCTGAGTGCTTTTTAGTTTAAATTGAGTTTAACGCATTTGTATTGTTAGAATGAGAAAATAAATATCAAAGACTAATTCAAGTAATGACAAACTGTTAATATGTATCACAATATATCGTCATCTTGACCGAGTAGGTACTCCAGGAGAAGGAGTATTAATGCCCATCTGCAGATTATGTTTGATATTATTTTTTCTACTCTTCGTTTGAGAAAAAATAGATTTTTCTAACATCTTTTTCCCGATTGCATTTGAAGGAGGTTATATTCTTTGATGTAACTGTTGTTTGGCTAAGTTTGTCCCATAGTGTAGTCACTTTGGTATCCCTAAAGTATCTCCTTGTTTCCGGCCGAAGCGTTGTGAATAAATGAATATATAGACAAGGAAAATTGTCCAACCATGACATACTCAATTATTTTTGAATACGTTGTACTTACACGCAATAAATATCCGTGGAACATGTTGAAACAAACGAATTGCATACATGGTAGTATTATTTTATACGCACACACACACACACACACACACATATATATATATATATATATATATATATATATATATATATATATATATATATACTTTATTATTGTGTATTATATATGTATTATAACTCTTCAGGGTGGCTATAGACAATCAGTTATCCCATCCAGTACCACGAGGCCAGATTGAAACCTTCACTTCAGACCCGGAGATCGATATCCTACATCTGCGGTCAACAAAGCTGAATCTAAGCGATATATCTATTTAGTTTGAATTCCCCGTCCTCCAGAGGGCTCTAGTCCTTCACGTATATTGACTCTGCAAATTTATGGTTGCATTCACTCATGCACATCTTGATGTTTACTCTGTTTAGCTTAGTGCAACACTTGGCCAAGTCGAAGTTCAACCTAGTGTGACACAGAGTTTCAATTAAAGTGTCCTCAATTTGGATAGAACTCGGAAAGGCTTATGCCACTGATTTGCAGCGTGTGTGGGGGAGCAGTCTGTATAAGTGAAGGCATATGTACATATTTAGTGTGAGAAATGAATGACTTTAATAGGAATTTCGTCCTAGAATTATGAAATTTTATCCCGACGTTTTGTCCATTTTCCGGACTTCTTCAAAAGGCAAATCATGGGAGAAAATAAGGAGACAACTGTTCCGAAGTGAAATTTGTATTTCTATAATTTCAATACAAAACTTCCATATTGTCATTCATTTCCCGTATAATTGGATCAGCTTTGATACGGACTAATATTTATTCATATTCAGATGTATAAAATAATGACTCATACAACCATGTATCCAATTTCATTTGCTTTAAAATAAGTTTCAAACATTTTTAGTATTTTGTATGTTCCTTTATTCAAATAACTTTTCGGTCGTCCCCTATTCATCGGCTGTTCTTGGTTACCAGACGAAGGCTTTGGTTGCCGACCGAAACGTCGTGAATTAATGAACATATAAACGAATGAAGTAGTCGGCCATATCGTGCACAATGATTGATACAACCCGTCTAACAAAATTCAGTCGAGAAGTATCCAAACATATGCGTACAAAGAGGATTTGACAGTGATAGATCGCTGATACAGTCACACTCAGTCACACTCGTTTCTGTGAATGAGACATAAATAACCACACCTCCCCAGAGTTGTTATTTCAAAGTGAGCCAACTCTATCTCAATTAAGCCTAAAAGTGTAAAAAGTAGTAGCACTTTTGTTGACAAATTTGCGTTACCGCGTGCACACACACACGCACACACACACACACACACACACACACACACACACACACACACACACGTACGCCTGTGCATGTATACATCCAGAAATTGAATGAAAGAATCAGCTGCTCCTAGATAAAAATGAAAGCAGAAAATAATGAACGTTTGAAGTGACGTTCTCCCATAAATAACTACGTAGACATCAGAGCGCAAAATATACACTAACGGGTCTGGCTAGTCACTCAATAGAAACCATCACATGACCAACGTCTTTTGGCAGCTTACCTTGTTGGGGGTGATTAATTAAAAGAGAAATTTGAAAAGCCGGGGAGTGGGTCGATTATTTAGTTACTTATCTCGCATTTTGTTCGGCAGTGATCATTAAAACAGTAGCTTAACATTAAATTACAAATTGCACCCTACCCCTAAAAAGTCATTTAGGAAGGATTTTCATGAAAAAAACAAAACTGTTTTCTGACATGATAAGGAATAAAGGTTTAAATTTCCAACCGTTTAGCTCCATTGCTACTGCCAATAAGTGTGATACATATATACGTATAGTTATACAAGTACATGCACACGTATTTACGTATATTGCCAGCCAGCCAGCCAGACCACCAAACCTGCTTAAAAACTGAAAAAAAACAAACTATGTTGACAGTTTTGGTCTCTGATAGATATAACCTACAGGCCCATCGCCAGGGTACAAAATAAGATTCAACGGTTCGATATTGATATATCTCTCATAGATATACATTACTTCCATGAAGAAACGACTCCTAGGCGCGTAAATCTAACCCAACACGCGTGCAAGCACATGCACACATGTATGGGTACAAAAAGATCCATACACACGAGTGCACACACACACATGCACACGTGCATACTTCCCCCTGTCAATTCGGGTGTGGGGGGAGAGAAAAACAGTATTACATTTCGGGTAAATCAGTGTAACTAGGTCGAAACTAAAAGAAATTTCAGGAAAATCAAGTCCTCTCTCCCCTTAACAAAAGGGGTTCCTCTAAGCCCCTGCAGACGTGCACTGACACACACTCCCATGCATGGCCAACAATTTCTATCGAATAGTTTATAAAGTAAATCGTAATTACCTGTGAGAATTAAGTTTTTAACATTGTGTTATATTTACTTAAAGAGGAATAGACGAATGTGAAAAAAATGTATTTGAGTCCGTAGTCTGTTATTATCTGAAACTTAATCTGAAATTTTCACTTTAAAATGTTCAATCTACGAGATGCAATACACTAGTGAATCAAGATAAGAAAGGATATTATGTTCAAAAATAAGTATTTGTTAAGTAAAATAAATGTTTTTTCATCACTGTGGATATACGTGTGTATGTACGCACGCTCTCGTTGCTACATATATGCAAATATGTAGGAACACATGTATGTATGCACGACAATATATATATATATATATATATATATATATATATATATATATATATATATATATATATATGTATGTATATATGTATGCATATATATATATGTATATATATATATGTATATATATATATATGAATATATATATATGTATATATATATATATGTATATATATATGTATATATATATGTATGAATATATACATGTATATATATATGTATATATATATATATATATATATATATATATATATATATATATATATATATATATATATATATATATATATATATTGATAAGTACGTAGATAGATACATACGTTGATAGATAACAATAACACAAGCATACTCGAGTATTTGCATCAGTCTGAATCTCTCGACCAAACTTTTACAGGATGAAATGCGTGGCCGTTGCTGTGTCAAATGAATCAGTCATGTTGTGGGAAGGAAAAATAATAACTGTTGAAAGCAGGGAGAAGAAAGGTAACAGCAATGAATAGACGAGAAAATTATCGAAAGAGTTGACTTGGAGACATGGGCGTCTGCTGCCACCTGCTGGGGGTCGCAAAAGATATATCCGGCGGAAGGGGCAAAAGGATTTATCATAATATGTAATAAAAATTAATAACATATCTTAGTGGCAACCCTGTTACCAGCGAAGAATAACACCATCTTTTAATATGAGAACATTGAGTTCGGGTTACATAAATCAATCGTGCTGTATCATTATCTTTTATCAACTTTGAACTTTTAACTTTCGAGCACCGTCACCCTAGGCGAGAAAGCTTGCGTGCACGAAGTTGACGTTCGTCAAATATATTAATTAGTGCACAAGGCAGTGCAGTGTCAAGTTTGATGTTTTTTGAATCAGCAGTTTTTGGAAAATCTAGTAAAAATAATTGAAAAATTCAGATTGTAGATATTTTATCTAAAATCATAGATGTAAATCTAAATATGAAATATCTGAATCGGCAATAAATTTAATCTTAGAAAGAAAATGTCTAAATTGGAAACAAGAGAGAAGTGACCGAAATGTATACTTTGAAACCGCAGTTTCATGCAATGGGCGGAATTTTATTTTTACATGAGTATGATGCGGGCTGCTCCACACACCATAAAATTGAGTCACTTCCAAGCGTTCACATTTGGGGCGGACACTGCTTTAGTTTGATGAATGAAAAAGAATATAAAATATATAAGATATGCTAAAAAAAAGAAAAGAAAGAAGTGAAGGAAGGACCAGTGTATAAGAAGGAAGATTCAATCAAAGAGAGTGATGAGAAAAAGAGGTAATTTCGAACAGAAGGAAAGAACAAATCTGGAAAGACCATAAGGCGAAAAAAAATCCAAGCAAGCGAAGGAAATAAGGAAGGAAGGGAAAAGAAGAAAGAAAGAAAAGGGGGAAAGAAAAAAGGGGAGGGAAGAAAGGGAGTGAAGAAGGTAAGAAAAAAAAAGAAAATGAGAAAAACGAAAGAAAGAAAGAATGAATGAAAGGAAGGGAGGGAGGGAGACCTGTTTTTGATATCACATTACCCCAAATTAAAGGGTATGATTCTTTGCCCCAGCGTCAAAACACAACTAGTTCAAAGATCTGTGAATCAGTTGATGGTTTGTGAGATTAAGGTGGTAACCATGGGATAGTAAAAGGCAGTAATCATAGGAGTTCACGGTGGAAATCGCTGGGGGTGCAAACGAGGGTGAAAGTTCCTTCTTGAACTTTTTTTAGAAAAGTGATCACTAAAAAGTCTTGATTTGCATGGAAAAAACAGACACAAATTAGGATATCAATTAAGCATAAATCTGCATTGCAAATTGCCCCCCCCTCCCCCCAAAAAGCTACTGAGGGTGTGGGGATTAACAAAAAAAAAAAATGAAGAAAAAAAGTTTCTTTCGAGACATAATACGAAGTAAATGATCACATTGTCAGCCCTCTAGCTCGATTGGTAAGGTCCATGCGCGTGAAACATACATATCTAGCCAGCCTGCCAGCCTGCCAGCCAGCCAGCCCAGCTCAAACATTGCAAAAGCCCATGTTGACAGTTTTAGTGACAGTATTGTTTGACGGTCTTTTAAGGAGAGGGATTGTTAGGAGTAAGAGCAGCGTTCAGATGAACAGTGGTACGATCAAAACAAATTATATACTTAGTTGACTGTAGAAATAAACCGCGATGCCTACAATTCAGGAGTTAATAATACTTTGAATTAACTATTAATCAATAAATTTATTTTGGCTCAAGCAGCACGAAAACTATTGCTATGATTAATACATATATGTGCATGTGTCAGTCTGTATATGTGTGTGTGTGTGTGTGTGTGTGTGTGTATATATGTGTTCTGGTGTTTGTGTGTGCGCACGCGCGTGTTATCTAGTTGGATAAGCGTTACGAGCACAACTGTTGATTGAATTAACATAGTCGTATATCGGAATTAGGAACAATAATTGTTATAGATCTCTCATAATTTCTAGAACTATAAATCGTTATACCGACATTTACCGACGTAATGTACATCTTGGGAGTTTTTTTTATGAACAACAATGTCCTTGATTTTAATAAAAAAATCGATTTTTAATTCTGTTTAAATTTTTGCTGTGTATTTTATGTTCATAACACCCACAGTTTAAAAGAAATTGTATCGATACTGAGGTGCCATACGAGTTAGTTTTTATGATGGTTTTTATCGAAGCATCAACTGGGATTAAAAAAAAGGATAGTTCATGAGATGATATTTTCAGTTCCCGAATACGTGCTTTTTATAAAGACAAGTTCAAGCTGCTGAATAGTTAGTTCAATTAGTAATAGCATTTATTGTTCGAATAATTGTTATTTTCTAAGATGTTATTATCCTGTTTATTTGTTGTAGCTGTACCTGTAATAGTAGTTAGAACCATATTTCTTGTAGCAGTCTTTTACTTGTAGGCAATGCTTTAAAAAAGCTTCGATTGACGGTATCAGTGGCACGGTTTTGTAGTGGGCTTAGTAGCTCTTGAATCGCAGTCATCGTCGTGAGAGCAGCAGCAGTCGTATTGATTGTACTATCAGTCTTAATAGCAAAAAAGCGGCGTTACGTGGATTTTTTTTTAAAAAGAAGACAAATCGATCGCCGTAATCGTAGAAATGTTATTCATCTTCGTACGCACTGGGAAAAATCTGTAAGTCTATCGCAACTGGAGTATTGGTGACCTCGGTAGTAACTCCAATAGAAAATGGTTAGAAGAGTTGGTAATGCCGGAGGAAGAGGCGATTATCATCCAATGAGGCTAATTGTGACACAACTTGTTATTGGATTTCTCTCACTTAGAGAAACCATACGCATAGAAATTATATCCGAGTGATGGCAGCAAAGTGAGATCGGTAGTATTATCGATTAGTGCGGTTAATCAGATTGTACTAGTTATATGCATGACAACGTTTACTTGTAGTACATGGTCTGTGGCGTTATCCACCAGTTTCTTTCAATTCATCTCCTTTCGACTATTGAGCAGCCTAAAAAGTTCGTCCTCTTTTGTTGTTAGATGGCACTATGGCCGTTCAGTCATAGATAACCACTCAAAAAATAATTTCGATATTGACTGACAGCTCTCATATCAATGCGTATCTTCGAAAACTTTTTAAAAAATGGCGAATTTTGTCTATTGATTCTAACAATGAAGGCAGAAGAAGATAAGGGTCATTTTTGTCATCTTGTGCGCCTTATTTCAATAAACACGTGACTCTAACAAAGAAGATCCGTGCAATTTACACCTCTGGGACTCGATTGATGAAATCGAAAAAATCCGAAAATATCGATTTATCATTGTAACTATTCGGATCTTTCGTTTGATAAAACAATCAAATTGCTGCTTTGAGGGGTCCCAGATCCTTTTTTTTCTACTTCTAACCTTATCTGCCTGTATAAAATGCCAGCCGTTCACAATTAATAATTTCTGATGTTTACCAAATCATATAGACTAAACTTTGAGTTGAAATTACCTTGGGATTCTATAAGAGAAAATAGGTTATTCAGATTAAATAAGCTATTATGTTTTGGTTTGAAGGATAGCCTACCCCAGCTGGATAAAGTACGAATATGAATACTTTTGGCTGCTTGTGACTACATTTTTTGTTATACCATTGAATCAATCTCGTCGTCAAATTGTCATGTTGGCAAATCCTAGTCGTTTATAGTTGAGTCAGGCCACTTCTACGTGGTTGACAGCATATTATATTGTATGGCCAGATATCATACCCAAGTCACTGTCGTTATGCAGTTAATATATCACTCGGCCGAGACAACGTAAATAGAATAAACAATTAATGTCAAAACGACGGTAAATCATTTCAAATTAGAATTTCTTTACAATACAATGCAATTTATAATTATTCTGTCGGATCATATACCTCTATTTCTTCATATATATATATATATGTATATATATATATATATATATATATATATATATATATATATATATATATATATATATATATATATACGACTTGAGGCAATATACTAAAAAATGGGAGAGAAATTACCCGACGCATGTTTCTGGGCACAAGAGTATTGATAAATGGTTTAACCAAGAAACTCATTTTGGGTGATTTCTCTCCCAAATTTTTGGTGTATATATATATATATATATATATATATATATATATATATATATATATATATATATATATATATATATATATATATATAGTTGAAGATTAGAGATCTTAAAGCATTTTGTCAAATTCTTCGGTTGAATATGTTGGTAAAAACTCAACTACAGGAAGTTTGTCTGGCAATTCTTAAAGAAAATATCAAGTTGTTTGCATGCAGTTTGAGAATAAAACCGACTCAACGGATTTGATATTCACAAGGGTGAACACTCAATAGTCATTGTCTTTTGCGTAACCTACGAAAGCAAGCCTTCCATTTTCAGAATTGAATGTTGAGTATAAAAAAGCATCCATACAGTATATGGTGATGATATCCTATGTAAAATAACAAGCTACATACATTATGACACGACCTTGAAAACAATTTTAAAAAGCTGATTCTTATTGGTGCTTGTAACGTTCTTTATGATCAAAACATATATCATTGATAACTATTCTAACATTAAACCGAGAAAATGAAATCAATTCCTTATTGGGACAGAGATTTCTTTGTTTTCCATGCACAAAGTATTCTCGTACTTTTCCATAACTTATTATATGTATTTAATTCAGGAAAATGTATCGAAGTTTTAACCTTTACTTTCAAAGCAATTCAAAATGAAGATCAGAGTGTTCATAGCGTACCGATTGATAATGTCATTAACCAAAGCGGTGTCCATTATTATTCATTTTTGCCACTATTTACTTTCATATTTGTTGCTGTGACTTTTTATCGCAAGTAAACTCGGGATGGATTCCCTTCGGCAGTGAGTTAATAAATTAACAGCACGTATCGGAATGACAAATAAGTTCCACATGAAAATCGAACTCACGACCCTCTATATGGGAGGATGGCTCGCTCAACGTGCAACCGTCCATATCAATGAGCTACTGGAACTTAGTGGTAAGCGCTAGTCCAAAAAAATCCTTAAAGCGATTCCCAGCGTAAGTTTAGTTGCGATAAAAAGCAACAACAATTAAGATGGCGATAAATAGTGTCAAAAATTAACTTTAATGATTGATAACTCTTTAGGTAATAGATATAACAGAATAGTTTGAAATTAGATCAAGTGCTGTTATCCTCCATTGAAATCAGTGACTGTCTCGAAAATAGGGTATATCTTAGTTTCGTATTAAGAAATTATTTCCATCCAAATAAATCTTTCCATTATTGAAATGGTGATGTAGAATATGTTCCACGAGAGAAAAATATAGATTACACACATACATGTTTGTGCATGGGAGCAAATGCTTTCAGTGTATGGCTTATCTTGAACACTTATTCCAAGTGAGCCTTTGTATGCCGTCACATTCACATTTAGTCACTAGCATATACAAAGTAAGGAAAGTATACCTCTATGCGTATTTTTCGATAAAATGTAATGTTTCAGATCCGTATCTTAATTTAGGATGATATGTGTAGGTGTATCATCTTCCTCAACTGACATATGCGAAAGCGATTCATATGGGTCATCTTTTACTCAAGTCAATCATACTTTCCTGGTTGACAGTGTGTAGCATAGATGCCAAACGACTGCTGTGGCAACAGGCTGTGACGTCAGCGAGTAGGTGAACGCAGACTCAACAACTCTGAGCAACACCATTTCAATCACCTCTATTTTTTTGATCCCGTCTCTTCAATGTCTTATATTCGCCCATTTTCGTAATTTTACTAAACGCTTCAATATCTGCTTCAGTTCATTTTGTCATAGATTTAGAATTTCAAATATTTAAATATCAGGTATTGTAGACTTGAAAATTTTGTTCCAGAATAATGGTAAATTTGGTTTTTCCTGTTAGATTCTTGTATGTATATATATCTTTGTGAAAAAATTAAAAATTCAAAAATTTAGCTCAGATTACATAATTTCCGAAACTTGAATATTGCTGCCTAAATGAAAATTACAGTGGCCTAACACATACATATCTCTCTTCCCACTCTAATCTCTTCCTCTCCCTCCATTTTACACGCACGTAAACATCACACGGAGATAATGACAAATAAAATCCCCCAAAATCAGCTGTTCAAGTATGGTTTCAATGTTTTGAAGATAAATCTTTCAAGTAACGTTCATAATCAGTTCATTATACTACCGAGGTATATTGTTAATTTGACAGTTTTTCCTGCAAGGAAACACTGTAGCATGTGGTGCCAATGATCATATCATCCAGGGATTTTGTTCTGATACGATGTTGGTCACTCAATGTGAGCAACTTTATTTAGTCAAAGAATCGAGTGATTATCAAGTGGTACACTACCTGACGAAAACAGGAATTGAGATAACGTCATTCGTTCATTATGCGAACGAAGTGAAGCAAAGAAGGGTCAAATTGGAAGAATGCTCTTGATCTGAGAGATAATTTGATATAGGTATGTGTTGGGCCACATTCAATGATGCGTAACATTACTCAAGGGATGGATGTCGAGAGCAAGAACCGGGCGTCGATCCTGCGATGACACAAATAAGTTGAGTAGGAAAAAATGATTTCAAACAAAGTGATTTTATCGAATTCATTCTTAGAACACAATGAAAGAGTTCCCATACACACATGCTAGTAACTCAATTTTCAAGGTAAATTGTCCACCGTTTCGGGCATGTTTACTGTTTGCAATTCAATTCTCTCGGGAATTCCAGTATGACAGCAACTGAGACATCTAACATTTCAAAGCATCAGGTTAAAATATTGTTCTTTTAGGTAAAAATGTGCTAATAGATGTATGTATGTACGTATGTATAAATGCATGCATGCATAAACTCAATTAATAAACATCCACGCCTATATTAAATGTTGAAGAAAAAAATAAATTCTAGTCTCAGGTCGCTCTTATCAAATGCATTGGTCAGACAACTGTCCAATATCCCAGAGAGATAGAGGCTTTCAGTTTTCGCCAATCGATAAGATATGTTTTGAAGATTCATTTACATTAAAAAAAGCGGACTAACCCAACCAAGCCCGACTGATCCGTCATGCTTTTTTAAGCTCAATGACTCGGAAACTAATGGAGATGAAAACATGGGTTTTTCACTAATCGATAGCTATTATTTTAAGATTTATTACGTATGCTGCAAGTGTGGTGCTTTTTAGTAGTTACAAAACCATGGTGTTTTCCTGAAGCAAGTCATTTTTGGTAATCCTTGCCTACACATATGCAAAATACAATAGCTAAACACATCATAAAAACTACGTTATTTTACGTTCATATACATAAGGATTACATCATTTTAGAGTATTTTGAGTACACATAAAGATTTGTTTGATATGATTTTGTTCAACGATAGAAATGTCAAAACAATGTAAGAAGCAGTCATCATCAGTCTTTTAACGTCCGCCGTTGGACATAGACCTTCCCTAGGATTCGCCACAATTCTCTATTATGGGCGTCGCGGAGCCAGTATTCCTGAATCTGTCCATTGCCATTAGAGTTTTTCAATAGTTTCAATGATGTCACGGACACTCGTTTTCTACCTTGTGTACTGTACTGTCTTGTGATCTCTCCATGTAAGGTTGAGCATGATTATCTCATACGCACGTTGCATGATTCTCAGCTTGTAGGTCTGTCTCTCGGTTAGGTTCCATGTTTCAGCTCCATAAGTGACTATAGGGAGGATGCATTGGTTGTATACTCTTCTTTTTAGGATTATTGGGATCATCTGGTTCTTGAAAGTTGAGCTTGCTGTGCCGAAGGCTTGCCATCCCAAAGTGATTCTTCGCTTGATTTCCTCCTCTTTTGAGGATCTCATGGAGATTCGTTGTCCTAGGTAGATGTAGTGGTTTACCTTGCCGAGTTTTGCATTTTCTGTCCTGAAAGTTATCTTCTTATTCTCAACATACGATGCAAGGGGACTGAGCTTTGACCCTCCAAATAATTTTGACTCAACCCAGCCTGCCATTCGCTCGTATTTATTCGGGAATGGGTAACAAATTTTGAATACGCTGTCGCCGAACGAGAGTACTGATAGCAATGTGATAGTGAAACATTCTTGTTCACGTTGATTGTGTAAACGAGGGAAAAACTACGTCCTCACTTTTAGTGAGGATATTCTTATCTGGTTTTATTATATTATTTATATAATGAAAAGAGAAAAAAAGTACCTTTTATTGATTGTTTTAAGACGGTTGTGATAATGCCAAGGGTGAATTGGTTGGTAAATAAACAGGGTTTCAGACGGTAATTCAACAATTACAGTGAAGTTCGTAGACATTGTTGGAAATTTCTCTTGATATGATTGTTGAATAATAAGCATAACTAAAAAATTAAGAAAGAAGGGTCTACAACCAATGCATTCTCCCGATAGTCACCTATGGAGCTGAAACATAGAACCTAACCAAACATTGTCCCTCAAACTGAGAACCATGTAACGTGCTCATGAGGGAATCATGCTCGACTCCGCATGGAGAGATCATATGACAACACAGTATATCAGACAAAAGACAGGAGATTAAGATATCAGAGAAACCATTAGAAAACTCAAATGGCTATGGACTGGACAAGTTCCAATAATGTCAGACAGCTGCTGGGCATCACAAATCACAACATGGATCCCCAGAGATCATATGCGAAATTATAGCTGACAGAAAGTAAGATGGTATGACGAGCTAGACACATCCAGAAAGTACTGGCTCTGCAACGACTATCATAGAGAGGTCTGGCGATTCTTAAGGAAGGTGTATGTCCAATGACTGACGCTAAAAGACCAATGCTGCTGCTGTTGCTGCTGCTGCTGATACTTTTATTTACATGTTATTTTGCCTAGTGGAGAACACAGAAAAATGGAAGGAAATGGTGGTTTAGTACAAAGACCATGTACAACAAACATGCCAGAAATAAATGCAAAATGATCAAAATAGAAAACGCAAAGATGGACAAAGTAGACTACTTCATCTACCTAAGACAACTAATCTCCTTAGAATCCTCAAAAGGGGAAGAAATCAAAAGAGAAATCACTCTACGATGGTAAGCCTTCAGCAGAGCAAGGTCAACCTTTAAGAACAAGAAAATCCTATTACTCCTAAAAAGTAGAGAATAAAACTTATGCATCCTACCGTAGTCACCTATGGAGCTGAAAGAGCACATGAAAAAATCACACTCAACATCACATGAAGAGACCACGTGACAACACAGTATATTTGGGGAGAAACAGGAGTCTGAGACATCACGGAAACTTTTTAGGAAACTCAAATAGCGATGGGCTGGTCATGTTGTAAGAATGTTAGCTAAGAGATGGATATCAAGATTCACAACAAGGATCCCCAGGGATCAAATGTGGAACTGAAGCTTGCAGAATATTAGACGGTGAGACGAACTGTACACGTTCAGAAAATTTTGGCTCTGCAGCGCCAACGATAGAGAAATGTTGAGAATCTTGGGGAGAGTCTATGCCCAACGACTAATGATGGAAGGCTAATGATAATGATTGATACTTGCTGCAGGAGTTAGGCATTTGCCATCAATGTTAATATTAGTTGCACATACTAAAAAAAAAAAAAGATTGGGGCGGATAGTAAGTTCTCTCGTATGTAATCTTACTATAAATCACTAAATATCTGCTCGTCTGTGTTTTTATAATTCAAGGACTTTAATTGCTACGACCACAACATTTTCTGTGGTTAATAACAGGGTCCTGGGGCATATTTTTCGCATATTAGCTTTTAGAAATCCTCCAGCCCATGAAAAAAATACTGCATCCGCAGTCTCCCCAATAACAATGATCCAATTTCCATCTATCGATCAATATTGAAAAAATACTGAAAGTTTGATTTCAATAACATTATGCGTAACATTTACGTGGCCAAAAGTAATGAATCAAAATATCCCTAAAATGTACTAATTTACAAAATGCAAAAAACGGTAATTGCAACTAATTGATAACGTTGGGTCTACGTTTGCACTAATCACGGTAATATTGATTGATATATCCATGTTGACGAAAATGACAATTGGAAGATGAAGAGAAAAAACTCAAGAAAGAGTACGCGGTTCATCTCAACTTTTCTTTCAATACTTAGTTGGTATGTTTCAGTGCATTTCAACGGGAATCAGCTATCTTTTTTCAAAGAAAAAATTCCAGCATGTAACAGGAAATTTGGCTTTTTATATGTTTTGATGCCGAAGAAAGAAAATGATACTAAAAATCTGTCTATCTATTTATTTATCCGTCTATCTAATACTAGAAGTCTGATTCCATCTGCATATGATCTCCAAGTAGACAAAACGCTGAACTGTAGCCAAAAGTTCTGAATCGAGGTACCCCTAAAACAGGGCTGGGTTTCAGATAGTCTGTATAATACTGAATGGTGCAAAAGTCACAGGGGGGTTTAAAATATTCATATCTTTTTAGTCTTGATGGTTTGAAGAAATATCTTAACGAATGAAATACATAAACAATGGGAATTTGATAATTCTTCATATGGTAATTGTTCCTTTCAAACACCAACCATTTTCAATTTCACAAATTCTTGCTCTTTCAGTAACATTATGCGTAACATTTCGAATGATATCTGTCTTTTGCACACGTACGCGATTTTCAGCATTCTCCTTGTTCGTTGGTGATCAATAACAGAGCCCAATAATCCTCGATAACGTGAAAATAAACGACAAACCATGGAATCAGATGGAGATGCCTGCACGTTCAAATAACGAGTATATGTTCTTTGGATTAACGTATCAAAGGTATTCAAAGTAAGATTCTATTATTTTACTTTGTTGCCCAGGTATGGATGTTTCCATGATAAATTCCCAATTGGATCCTTTACATATCTGAGAAGAGTGAAAAAAAAAATAATAAGAATATTAAAAAAGAACAAGTTATGATAATTTCAAATCCCTTCGCGTCACCCTGTACTTGAAGTTCGATTTTGTTCATGTTTACGAACAAATTTTCAATAGACACACACATTTTTATCTTCTCTAAAAACTGACTGATAATTTTGCCGATGTGCGGCGAGTCTTCTTGTTTCTTCATTAAGTCAGCAGAAAACTTCCCCACAGAATCGAAAGGTGTGAGCGAAGTAAGTTTCCTGTTTGTGTTTTTATGGAACTTTGAGCTTTTGTAAAATTTTTTTCTCCAAATGATAGTTCAACGTAGAATGTTGACCCGTGAAATATGACTGATATATACAAATTGATACTCGACTTCATCATCATCATCATCATCATCATCATCATCATCATCATCATCATCATCATCATCATCATCATCATCACCAGTCTTTTAACGTCCGTCGTTGGACATAGACCTTACCCAGGATTCGCCACACTTCTGTCTCTTATGGGTGTCGCGGAACCAGTACTTTCTGAGCTTGTCTAGCTCGTCTCTCCATCTAATATTCTGCCGGCCTCGGGTGCGCATGTGATCTCAGGGGATCCATGTCGTGAGTCGTGATGTCCATCGGTTGTCCGCCATTCTTGCAATATGGCCAGCCAACCGCCATTTGAGATTTTTAATGGATTCTATGGTGTCCCTGACTCTTATCTTTTCTCGGATGTTCTATGCCACAAGTGAATTAAATGATCTCAAAATACATGAACTTGAAAATTCACTATTAAAAACAGAAAATCCTCCATGGAATAGTGATAAAACAAACCCAGGAAAACTAATTGCTTTACAATCATGCATGCCGTTGGTAATAATAATAAATTCATCAAATAGTAACCAGTTTGCCACTTTGATTTACTGAAATTTGTTTAACTGCAGATATAAAACGCTAATTGTAATTTCAACAAACTGTAAATCCTGCCCTATCACTTTCTAATTATTTTATGTATCTAGCGCTTATGGAGATAATTGACAACAATTTTATGAAAAATATTTTAATTTTTACATTTAATTAACTTTTTTTTTTTTAATTGAAATTTTAAAAATTTTTAATTTCTCTCGATCTTTCTTCTGATAGTTGATATTTTCCGTTCCGAATTCTACTTGAGCTATTTGGTAAGGCTTTGTTCGGTTTTCCAGCCGACCGCCCGCCCGCCTTTATTTAAAAATGCATTGATATTTTTCCATTCTTTTATTCCCGGCAAATTTCAACGTTTTTCGCTTAACAAAGAAATAGAAAGGAAATAACGAAAAAAAAAACAAAAGGTAAAAATGAAACAGGTGATTTGCGATTATGGCTTATGAATTTCAACAAAAGAAAAGGAAAGGAAAGCAAGGAATGTGTCTGTAAATTATTTCTTGGGATGATGTATCATCAAGGAATATTAAGGTAACTACTGGTCGGTGTATCACTTCGGTTAGCAAAAGAATAACTAAGAAAAATACTTTTACTATCCACAAAACTAAAAATACTATCAGTTCTTACATTATTCATTCTCACGAAAACATACGTACGCACACACACATACGAACATGCATGCATACACACACACACACACACACACACAAACACATGCACACACGTACATAGTTATGTATATGCAATATAAGTCATACCACCACACAATTCAATTCTAATACATAATGAACGGGTTTAGATCTGAAAGCACGCTTCCTGCCACCAATATTTGATTGAAAAAAAAATAACAGTAATGTTTCTTTTCTAACATGTCCATGCTCATTCACATTGTTATTAGACCAATGTAGACTGAAGTTACTTTTCCTATAATTCATATCATCACTATCAGCAGCAGCTGTATCTGTCGTTGGACATAGACTTTCCTCAAGACTTGTCAGACCTCCTGGTTGTAGGCATCGTAGAGCGATTGCTTCCTCAAATTGTCCAAATCGTCATGCCATCTTATATTTTGCTTGTCATAATTTTTCCTATGATCTCTGGTGATCTACGCTGTGAGTTATGGTGTCCAATGATTGTCTGACATTTTTGCTACATGACCTGCCAAATGCCATTTAAATTTCTCAATGGTTACTACGATATCTCTGTGCAATCTTGTGATCCCTTCATGTGGTACAAAGCATCACCTCCTTTTGAGTACGTTACACGGTTCTTTGAGAGCGACTCTTATGGTTAGATTCTACATTTCAGCTCCATAGTCAACTCTTGGGGCGGGGGCACTCTGGTTACAGACTAATTTTTTTTAGGATGGAATTAATTTCAAAGCATAAATAAAGCGAAACGTGAAACGTTAATTACTTGTTGATGAAGGTTGAAGAGAATTGCCTGGTTAATCAACTTGAGCTAAGGCCAATAGAAATTTAAATTTTTAATGAACCGCAATGCAAGTTTGTTTAACTATTGATTAAAGAAGAATTAAATATTTCAGTTGATTAAAATAATTTGAATTTCAAAATATTATTAGCTTGTAGTTAAATTATAGACGCGTCATGCCAGACACGCCATAAATATTCGCCCTAATCCCATAAACTGTAAAGAAGACGTGTACTCATGCAAATTTGGAAGGCTGCAGGCCAAATAGTGTGTGCTGTAGCGCTGACGCAATAAAAATAACCAAGTGAAAAGGTAAGTATACCTTGCCACCTTATTTGTTCTCATGCTAGTTTGGTGATCGTGGCTACAGTTATTCAATACATTAGGATATTCAATGCCTACAATTATCCAATTATATTTAGATAGTATAATTTTACACTTGTATGAAAGCAATTTTGTTTCCGTTTTCCAATTCCCATGCACAAATCGACTGATATTTAGAAAGGATATTGCGACTATGAATAGACTTGACTGATACTTGGATCATCATCAGCATGATCATCATGATCATGATTATCATCAATAATCTTTTAACGTGGACATAGACCTACCCCCAAAGTCACACCCCTCTATCGTTGGCGCTGCTGAGCCAATATTTTCTGAACGGGTACAGTTCGTCTCAACATCTCATATTTTGCCTACCTCAATGTCTTTGGATTCATGTTGTCAGTCGTGATGCCCATTTGTTGTCTGAAATTCTTACATGACCAACCCATTTCAGTTTCTCAGTGGTTTCCATGATGTCTTGGTCCCTTGTTTTTCCCCCCTAATATACTATGCTGTCTTGTGGTCTCTCCATGTGTTGTTGAGCATGATTTTTCCATGTGCATATTGCATTTTTATCAGTTTGAAGGTCTGTCTCTTAGTTAGGTTCTATATTTCAGTTCCATAGGTGACTATGGGTAGGGTGCATTGGTTTTATTCTCTACTTTTTAGGAGTAATAGGATTTTCTTGTTCTTGAAGGTTGACCTTGCTCTGCCGAAGGCTTACCATCGTAGAGTGATTTTTCTCTTGATTTCTTCCCCCTTTTGAGGATTCCAAGGAGATTAGTTGTCTTAGGTAGATGAAGTGGTCTACTTTGTCCATCTTTGCGTTTTCTATTTTGATCCTTGTGCGTTTATTCATGACATGTTGTACATGACCTTTGTTTTGCTGAATATCACTTTTGCGATTGAAAATAGACTTCACTGATGTTTCATATTGGCTTCAAAAGAATGTGAAAAAATTAGATATCAAGTCTCATTTCCTCATCATACGGAGAAATTTTCAGTACATCAAAGATGGGTAATTGTTTAGATGAGGTTCGTAAAAAGGGAAGTTTTTATTATAGACATAATCATTTAAGCTTTTTATAACTGAACAAATGAAAGCAGAACTTTTGACCGCTTAAAACTGATTTTTTTCTTATCAAATTCAACTACGATGGATAAAATTTAGTGTTAGTTTTTAGGGTTAGTGTTTAGGGTTGGGATTGCAATCGACAAAAAAGAAAATTAAATCCTTTTTTTTTATATATTTGTAACACTAAAATGAACAAGCAGTTGGAATTAATCTCATAAAATGATTAAATAAATTTTCTTTGTCATTTCTAACAGTATTTCTCCACACGAACTCATATAAATAAGAAGTAAATAGTCTCCTATTTGTTCTGAATTGTCTGCGTAATTTACACTTTACGCTTTTATCATACAGACAGCGTGATTACCTCCATTTTTTGCGAACGCCATCCAAACAGTTACCCGGAGATCTAATTATCTGACTCTTTCATTTGTCTATCTTTAATCACACAGCGCAGAGAACCGTTATTGTTGAACATCATCTTCTTCTCAAAAGAAAATGTTCAATATTTAAAATATGCTGCCACAGATAAAAAATAAGATACTTTTGTGAAATTTTTTTATTTTAAATTACCATAGAATCTGTCGCAATGCCAACGAAAAATATTACTTCTAAAATGTTTCGGAGATCTGTGAGCATTCGAATTATCCTCGGGTTGATTTCACTTTCTTACACTATCCAACGTGATGTATCAATAATTTACACATGATTTTTTTGGTAATATCATGAATGGAAGTAATATAATGCTAGATAGACAAACTTTGAAAATTACTCTAATTTGTTACACTTAAATTTATTAGTTTGTCTCTAAGTACATGAACTCAAATAATGAACAAATACACTTCGAGACAAATTGATAAAACTGAATGTATCAAATAAGAGTAATTTTCTACGTAACGTTTTTTCAGAGTAGATTTCTCTTTGTATTACTCGTCAACAGAATGTATCAATTAATCGTCATCATCATCATCGTCAGCTTTTTCAGTGTTCGCTGTTGGACATAGACCTTCCCCAAGATTCACCCGACCTCTCTATCATGGTCACCGCAGAGCCAGTTCTTTCTAAATTCATCCAGCTCGTCACACCATCTTACTTTCTGTCGACCACAATTTTATATATGATCCACGTTGTGAGTCGTGATGTCCTTCAGTTGTCTGACATTCTTGCAACAAGCGTAGCTTATTGTCGTTCGATTTCTTTAAACTATTTCTATGATATCTCGGACTCCTGCCTTTTTTTAAAAAATATACTGTGCTGTTTAATGATCTCTCTATTTTTATATTGCATGCTTCTCAGTTTGCAAGCCAGTCTCTTGGTTAGGTTCCATGTCTCAGCTCTACCGTTGACAATTGGGGGGATGCATCGGTTGTATACTTTTCATTTTATAACTAATGGGATCTGCTTGTTCTTGCTATCCCAAAGTGATTTTTGTTAGATTTCATCTTCTTTTGGGGATTTCATGGAGATTTGTAGTTCTTGTTAGATTCATGTGTAATCCCATTTCTTTCTTATTTTCTTCTCTCACTTCATCTGGCATTAATTGGAGGTCGCGTAGGTTCTCTGCAAAAACGATGATGTCGTCTGCAAATCGGAGCTTGCTTAGATATTTGGCTTCTCTTTGGTTCCTTTATTTTCTTAGGCTAGGTTTCTGAAGATCATCTTGAGGTAGGTTGTGAAGACTTTGGGTGAGATAGCATCACTTAGTCCTACTCCTTTTTTGGAGCTGAAAGGGCTCCGAGTATTTATGTAGCCAAATAAAGGAGCCGTTGTGACTGTATATACGTTGCAGTACTCTAACGTATACAGGGTTTACGCCTTGTAGAGTGATGGCCTTCGTGACCATGGGAATTTCCACAGCGTCGATGACCTTCATGAAGTCGATAAATGCTATACCGAGTAGCATTTTGTATTCTGCTGTTTTTTTGTTGTTTTTTTTTAGCTGATCTATCGGATGAAGATGCTCCATAGTCGAGTACCTTCTTCTAAAGCCAGCTTGCTTCCGTAGCTGGTTTCCATCTATTTTTTTCGTAATTCGGTTGGCGATGATTTTTGTGAAAAGATTGTAGACGCAATCGAGTAGGCTATTAAGTCTGTAGTTGTTGAGGTCTTTCAGATTTCCTTTTCTAAATGAAAGCATTATGATCACTGGGACTTTGTTTTAGTGACGTTGAATAGAAGAGCTAGTTTTCCTACTGATGATTTTACCAGCTTTTTTGAGTAGGTCGATAGTGATGTTACGTGGTCCAGAGGCCTTCCCTTCCTTTGTTTGTTTGATGGCTTTTTTTACCTCCCATGATGTAACTTTTGGGAAATTCTAGAACTGATTGACCGCGTTTCGCATGTCCTATTCGTAATTCTGTAGTCCTTTTTTTTTGTAGAATACTTGGGCACGTTCAACCATCCTGTCGTTATTAAGTTTTCCATCCTCCTCGATTATGCTAGTTATTTATTACTGTCCTGTACTGAGAGTTTTGCTTATAATTTTGAAGCCCCGAGCTTTTTCGAAAGTTGTTTCGATGATGCAAATAAGCGCCAACGAAGAACGCAGAAAAATGTTCCACGCCAAACTGCAACCGCTAAACGTACCAAAAAAACTCACTCGATCCTTCAAGCTTGAACTGAAAAACATATTTAAAATTTTTGCCGAACCAGAGGAGAACAACATCAACGAACTAAACAACAAAATAATAGTCTCTGTGATAGAAGTCGCCACTATATTAAACCGAGGAGCACACAAACTGATTGAAGATACTAATTTCATATATGGCTTTTATATCGATCGATTCTTTGTTATTTTTCAACAAAGAGACATGCGTGGTTAAACACACCCTAAACTTGTAGCATGTTAATTCTATCGTTATAATCTTTGCATCATTAGTGAGAAAAAAGATTATAGAAATTTGTCGAATAAGTATTATTTGCATGTACAATACAAACCCAGGGATAGTTTTATATGAAATGCTGTTCACACTGAGCAAACTGGTGTAACATAATAATTAGCCTTATAACATTTTTTGCCACCCCCTCCTAAAAAAAACTTACTCAGATTTGAAAAAGACAACCCTGCCTCAATTACTTGCTTTTAATACTTTTGACGCTCAACAAGTCCCTCTATCAGCAAAAGGAATAATTAAACATATGTTAAGAATAACTCTTAGCAATAGAAAAAGATCAACGTGTATTCGAGAGGACAGCACGAAGGATATCGCACGAGTAATCAGGCAAACAAAAAGCAGATTGGCAGGGCACATAACGCGAAGAAGGGACAATAGATAGAGCAAGAGCATAAATGACAAAATATAAGGGGGATTAGATAGAAAATTTTACCGGTAAGACGTGGCAGAGGTCAGCACAATCACAGCTCGTCAAAAAAGGAGTTGGGAGCCGCCTTTGTCGAGTATAATACCCATGCTGCTGATGATTATGTTGAATTTTTGAATTTTAATTTTTCGTTTGCAAAATAAATTGTTGAAGTTAATGGAGAAACTCTGGAGGAAACTCCAAGTGATATTTGTAATTTCTATATACGTCACTTGGTCAATAACCGTCCATTGACATGATGATATTTTTTTCTTTCGCAGAACGAAGACAAGTTTGAATTTATGGTCTAAGCTTATGATTGCAGGAGTAATTTGTTTTTTCCTCCCATTTGCCATGAACCCCAAAATATGAAAAGAATAAATCGGTAAATGTCTGTTTATACAAAGCTAATTTATTTTCTTAATATTTCATGTTTTTAAAAGTTAGCAGTGTCATATCTTACAAGAAATCTCAATCGGAAAAAAAGATGGGGAAGAGGCATTTTAGTTTATTTGAGAACGTCAACCGGAACTGCCACAATAACTCCGAACAAACTGTCAACATAGATTTCTTCAGTTTTCAGTTCGTCTGGCAGTTTGTCAGGCTATGCATGTATCACGCGCACTGGTCACACCAAAGAAGCTAGGAGGCTGGAATTTCAAATATTCACCCCTAGTTATGTTTAGGAAAAATGTTTGTTTTTTTTGTGTGTGTGTTTTTTAAAACACCCTCCAAAGTAAGTTTCTGATGATGGGCTCTATTTGCAAAAAAGGTTTTTGCTGGAATGGTTCCTTAGTTTATGTTTGGCAACATTCATGTTTTTTTGGGATTTTTTTCAAATTAAGTCTTTCTTAGTGATCACTATCCAACAAAAGATGAGAGAAATAACTTATTCATTGATTCCCATGTTTCCCTTTTTTATTGATCACCTTCAACACCGCATGCTGCCAATAGACGTTGGTCATGTAACAGTTTCTATTGAGTGATTAAACAGACTTTTTTTAAAAATAGAATTAAACTTGGTTCATAACCGTCCCTTGACATAATCTTGTTTTTTTTTTTTCGCGAGCTGAAGACATGTTTAAATTTATGGTGTTAGCTTATGATTGCTTTTTTTCCCCTTTTGCTATCGACTCCAAAGTATGAAAAGAATAATTCGGTCAATGCCTGCTTACACAGAACCAATACATTTTATAATATTTTATATATTCTTTTTGAAGATACCAGTTTTTTTTCTACAAGAAATCTCAACCGGAAAGGGATTGGGGAAAGGAATTTCAGATTATTTTTAAATAATTTATAAGCACAAACTCGCAGGTGTTTGCTACCCTTTCTGGTGTTCAGATTGCCAATCTCAGAGAAAAAACCCCTTTTTTTCGTTGCATGCTAGGTTATAATACTGCAGTTACGATGATGAAAACGAAAAGACCTGATATCTTTTGCTATTGGCTATCAAAAGCAAAACTGCCATAGAAAAAGTGGCAACTTCTGGGACCATAACATATAATTGCATGTTCCAATGTTATGAATGAATATCTAGTGAATTATTGATAAAGAAATACACTTCTATCTACACACACAGCTTATCGTTTTATAATCAGACACTTTTTCTAAGAGACATACACTACTAAATCTTTGTCGACTGTTTATTTTGAAGTTTGATGAAAATATATACAATTTCCAAATCTGGACACAAACGCTGTTTTTTCTCAGAATATTTTGAAGTCTGAAAAATATTCGCATCATTCTAAAATTTCAATTAAAAATCATTGAGGAAAAACGCAATTGATCTTTAAAATACAAACAATTTTGAATTCCCATAACTCTTTGTAACATAACAGATTATAATTAATTAAGCTAATAAGAGGGCTGATTGCTTTCGTCAATTGGTTTCGAAATCTCTGTTCTTCATGGAAAAAATCATAAAACCGTTAGATTCAAGTGACGCTTCATTTTATGCGATAGAGGTAACTGTGAATGGGTCGGCCTAAATTTTATATTTGAGATCCCAGCATGATATTTGATATCTCTACCAAATTTGGTTCAGATGATTATAAATTGTTAGACGAATAGCTACGACTCAGGGGAGATAAATATAAATGAATCGCCCCCATCCTGCATAATTGTGGCAGAGAACTTGGAAAATTGGCAAGAAATAACCAGAAATATCCTCTGGTGACCTCGAACTGGAATCATAGGCAGACACCTTGAGTATATATAATTCTCATTAATATAAAATCATTCCATTATATAAATCACATTGAGATTATTATGATTAAAGTTTATTTGTAACTAGAGAAGAAACTGCTAAAATCGTTTCAAATAATCCATTTTTTTGAGCGATGGGTAGGAAATATTTTACAAGAAAAATGGTTACCTTTAAGTAGAAGAGTCTATTGTTAGGGACAGAGAAAGAGAAAAAAAAATCACACCATTCATGTGAATGAGTAAACATTGCAAAATGATAGATAGCTGATTAGCCGACTTTAAGAGGTCTAGTAAAAAAGAATGAGTTCACCAACATGAAAGAATAATAGTAGACGATTTGTACTTTCACTTAGTCAGGAAAAAAGGCTGTGTTGTAAAGAGAAAGCCATTACGTCTGTTAATATTGATTACCTATTATTAGTCCTGGCGCTATAATAGGGCCCCCTAAGAATGGGGGGATTGAATTCCAGAATGGAATCATACACTATATATATATATATATATATATATATATATATATATATATATATATATATATATATATACATAATTCGATAGAATGATTATAAATTTCGTTATATTGCGAAGAAATTCTCATTCAAAATGATCTCCCGTCGTTTTGGCTTTAATTATTTATTTTATTTACGTTGCCTTGGCTGAGTGACATTAACTGCGTAACATCAGATCATATTAAATAAGAGTTTTTATATAATACAACGCAATTTGTAATCATATATATATATATATATATATATATATATATATATATATATATATATATATATATATATATAGTAGTTGATGGACTGATTGAAAGAAAAGTTAATGACAAAGATGGGGAAGAATTTAGACCTGGGTTGTAGAATACATTCATTTAAAAAAAAAAAAAAAAACATTTAAAAAAAACCCCAAGAAACTGAACCCCGACAAAAAAGATTTATTATCAATATACCAAAAATAGGGCTTATGATACTTTAATTTGATTGGAAATGTCTCTAATGAAAGACATTTGATCAAAAACTTGAAGTTGAAGAGAAAACCAAAGTATACTCCAATGAAAAGAAAAAAAAATCTCAAAAAATATTCTGAAACTGATGTTGAATCCATTCTACGACCGTTAATGTTCGGTTGCTTTCAAGAAAAATCGATAATCAGCCAAAGGTTTGATCAAACAAGAAGCAGTTCTCCAATCTTGAATGCTGTCACTTGAAAAATGTCCAACCTCGACAGAAATCATACTTTCTTCCGTTTAATAAAACATTCACTTTTAAACGCACGCACACAGCGTACACATTCGACAGTGACATATCACAAGAAGCTGGCACCGACAATCAAGTTATGACAAAACAAAATGTTTGAACTGTCGGGGAAATGACCCAAGAAAATTGAAAAGAAAGCCAAACAAAACTGTCAGCAGAACAATAATAAAGACTTTGGCAATATTATTGAAAAAAATAAATCAGGCAGTCACAGATTCTGAACCAGAAGTGTTTTTGATATCCACCAATCAGGAGGCAGCCACAACTTCGGCTCCAGCTTGCTATGGAAGTATTGCAGCCGATGTAATCAGTAAGCTAGTCATAAACTTCAATGAAAATCAGTGTCTATTCGCTACGCAATTAACTAAATTTACCAATGCTCCATTATATAGTGACAGTTCTATCATGTCAACTGAAAAACGCTTCTTTTTTTTTCAAATCCTACTCTTGTATAAGTTTTTTAGAGGGTGATTCAGCTAGCAAAGTTTTTTTTTTTTAATTCTGACGTTTTGGTGATCACAATCTGACAAAATACGAGGGAAGAAACTTATTCATTTATCATCCTCTCTTCCGATGTTTTAATTGGTCACCCACCAACACGTAATACTGCCAAAATACATTGGTCTCGTCACGGTTTCTATTGAGTGACTAACCGGACCTAATTGTAGACAGTTTCAACCATAGACCTTCATGCTACGAACCCAAAGCCGGAGAGCACCCTACAGTGTAGAAAAAAAATAGTGCTCCTTGCAAGGATCTTTGAAACGACCCGCTGTCAATGCAAAACTTGATTTCAGATGACAGAGAGCAACAGGAAGTTGTGCCTCTGAATCTTTATGTCGTTGCTTATAGATGTCGTCTGCTTGTCGTCTTGAGGGAGAAAACGTTTTTTTCTTATTAATCAATTACTGCGCGTAGCTTGTTGAATGCTTATGCGATTTTGGAAAGAAGGAAATGTTTGTATCAAAGGAATTCGCGTGACTTGTGAATGGGATGTGGGTTGTGGCGTGAGTAGGGATGCGAGCTTTTATTGCGTTTTCATTTACATTGACGGGCAATCTTTGGAGGCAGGCCTAACATTCTGTCCGAAATCGAGTCTTGCATTGGCAGCGAGTCATTTTAAGATCAGTGGGCGTTTTCTTGTCTGCCCCAAAACCCCCAGCCCTCACGTAAGCTTGCTAATATATGGAGATCTGTCGCCATCCATCATTCGCCTGTACAGCCCAGCCCCGAAGACTCCGAATCTGCCGATAATCAAATAAGAGACTAATATATGTAACCTTTTGGGCAATCAATCTTTTTCCATATCTGACTCCCAGGGAAAATCATCAACATCCTGGTTATCTTGAGTTTAAAAAAAAATCAGTATACTCAACATTTTTTTTCCTATATAACTTCCTTCCTCATTTAATTTTAGCTCATCAGGCGTGGTCTTTTTTCATGCACCTCTGTACGGAAGCCTGAGATGAACAAGACCGAGATAACATAAATGTTAAGGTCTCTGCTCAATTTTTTCTGCTATGAGAATAAAACACTCTCCTGATAGAATCTCCATTTCTGCAGAATTTTACTAAAACAATGTTCAGGCAATGCAGATGGTCTTCTTCCGTCAAATCCAACAATTAACTCCGAAAAAACATGAGAACGTCTCCAATCTTACAGATTCCCATGTTCCGGTTCGAATCCATTGTACTGATTATTTCATTATTCAAACCATATTTCCTGAAATCGCCATATCGAACCTACTTCGTCTCAATAACATATCCGTAAAATGTTTCTTTTCGGCAACTCCATCTCTCTGCCTTAAATCATCAGTTTGACACGAGGATAATATTTTAGCGATTTGAACAATTGGGAAGAATTTTTCTCCGTTCCGACATAAATAGACGAACAACAGTCATAAACATACAAATCAATGTCTGTTGGTTTGTCATTTTATTACTTTCTAGATGTGCATCAAATATGCAGTGATTGTAGCTGGCTCAACGGACAGGTTAAATGCATGAAGAGGTAATGAATACTACCAGTTCTGTCTTAATCATGAGAGGCCCGATTCTCAATATTTTTTATGAATTGAGAATTGAAAAAAAAAAAAAAAAAGAACAGGTTATGTGACCATCGTCTTTTAGCATAATTTTGTGTTGGGGGTTATCAATTAAAAAAATGGAAAAAAGAGATGAATAAGTTTTGTTGGGAAGTGATGACATTCGGAGTCGTCTAAAAAAATAAAACAAACATACTGCCGAACACAAACTAAGGGACCGATTAAACATGGACGTACATTGCAAACTACCCCCTACCTTCGAAACCAATTTAAGAAAAGAATTTTGAAAGAAAACTACAAGGTTTTTATTGACATAATAAGGACTTCATTTTAGCTACTTTAGTGCAGCCTATATGTTGATATATTCATACATACTTAGCCAGTCGGACCAAATTGGAAAAATAGGTCTAGTTAGTCACTCAATTGAAACTGTCTCTTGGCAGAATGCTTTGTTTGGGGATAATCAATTGAATAATTGGTGGGAAGGATGATCAATGAATTAGTTCTCTCACTTTTAGGCAATATCACAAAAGTTATGAATTTTCAAAAACGAACAGACACAAATTGAAAGCTCAATTAAGCATACACTTATACTGCAAATTGAGCCCCCCCCCAACATATTTGGTTTGGGGAGGGAGTTAAAAAAACAAATACCTGGATAAGGAGGAAATGTAACAATTTTCTGCCCTTTTGTCTTCCAGGACCACGAGCTAGGGTTAAAACCTTCGCTTAAGACCCAAAAGCTGGCATTATACCCCTGCCCTACACAGAAATGAACGGTCAATAAAACTAAATTTAAGGGATAAATTCACTTATGCACAATACCTCATCCACCAGAGTGCTCCATTCTAAGGTTGGAAAACATTGCTCTATAGCTTATGATAGACGAGTTGCCTCACCTAAAGAGTGCTTAACCCTGAAGAAGGGAGCGCTGATAATAATAATTGAGTATGTATGAGGCCCGAAGAGGGCAGAAACATAAGCTAGTTTGTGTAGCGAATCCACATTCTACTATTTATTTCCAGCTCTACTCTAAAACATCTTAATTTCATGAGTAAAATGTTGTATGTATCGAGCACGGTATGAAATAAATTGATTACATGTCAGAAGTGGCTTTATATTATTGATATATTATTATATTATGTTATACTGCAAGCCTGATTTGTACCACACACACACATACGCACACACACATATATATATATATATATATATATATATACATATATACACATATATATATATATATATATCACAGTCGGCTGTAACACGTAGGAACCTCTTTCAATTCACTATTATCCCTTTGAATATGGTAAAGTACGATCTAACCCTATTTATTTCACCATAATCAAAGCTTAGGTTGTACTCAGTTAGGTGCTGAGTGAACAGGGAAATTCATCCTAATGGAGATTTTTCCACATTCCTCGTTCGTACCTAGTATCGAATCCCGATCCTGCTGCGTGTGCAACAGGTGTGCTAATCAGTACGCCATCTTTTGGCTATCTATCTAGCAGGGGCAATTTGGAATCTGGTAATCATTAAATAATCTTGGGGGATATATAGACAAATAGATAGTTGGGCCAACTTGGAAACTGAAGAAATCTATGTTGACAGTGTTGGTGACAGTTTTGGTTAGCGGTTACGAATGGATGCATGTGAGAGAGGCATGCTAATCATTACACCATCTGGTTAGATAGATAGATAGAAAGATAGATAGATAGATAGATAGATAGATAGCTGGGCCAACATGGCAACTGGAAAAAATGTAGACAGTTTTTGTGACAGTTTCTGTTGGCGGTTTCTAATATATGGATGAGGATGACTCAAGATGATAACAAGAAAGAACGGTAACATCTGACAAGTGAGTAAAATTCCGCAGAGGTATCAGCATAAAGAATTACTAATTATTCATGAAGGCGTTGAATTAGTAATACGAGAAATCACCAGAGAGAAAGAAATACACGCAAATAAATAAATAATGGATAGCAGAGGAATGAGGTCCAGTTAGTCACTCAGTATGTACCGTCACGTGATTAACGTCTCTTGGCAGCACACACTGGGAGAAGGAGTGAGTGATCAATGAATAAGTAACTTTTATCGGGCAGTTATCACTGAAAAGTATAAACGAGGGACAAAATTCAGCATAAACCTACATTGCAAACTGAGCCCTCAACTAAAAACCTATCTATGGCGGTATGTTGATAGATAAAACAAAGAAAAATTTTTTTACAGAGATATCAAGGAGTGAATGTGAAATTTTTCAACCAATCTTGCACCATTAGTGTGGCCTGGACACGTGATAAACACATATATACGTGTTTATCAATAGATAGACGATTTATATCCGAGAGATTGTGATAATCATAAAGACATTATGGTAGGAGCTATGTTTTGATTAGCACCTGTGTGACCCACTCACAAATCGAACGGCACTTATCGATCAAATGGAAAAAAAAAAAGAAATGAGCATCCGTCAGGAAACAGCCTATACGCGGCTCTGCTCTTACCAACGGAGCTGACAACACTCTCGGCAAGACAGAGGTCCGGAAGCGCACTTAATCGACATATCTCTATTTGACAATCCTTGGCATGAATAATATATTAACTAAAAAGATATACTAGAGTATCTTCATAATTATCGTACATATACGTGGCCAGCAAGCTGAACCAAATTGAAAACTCTTGTTGACAGTTTTCGTCGACAGTTTCTAATAAATGAATGGGGATGATAGTAATCAACACAAGCTCAAACTTCACTCCTATTTCTATTTTTACGTAAGATGGTCATTGCTGCCTTTGTACGTATATATTTCAAAGATTATGTGTTCATAAAATGATGAGAGTATCTAAAAAATCAAATCATTCAGTTAAGGGTGAACGTTAAAAGGCAAGAGTGTTCTTATTTGACATGGGGTTTGTTTAATCTTAATGAATCCAACATCAGATGAGAAATTTTTTAACTATGCCATAATTGATTTCGGTACGACGATAATTAATCATCTTTTTCTTAAATCTATGAATTTTCTTGCCTAGGTATAGATATGCGAAAGCATCATATCGAATGAATCTGAAATTTTGCTGTTGATTGACATCGGATAACTAAGTAAACTCCTCATCATTTTAAGTGAATGACTCATCATTTTTTGGTGAGGGGATCTTATCACAGAAGAAAAAAAATCAACTTTGTATGAATTTGATGGAAAGGTGGTTACATATGAAGAGTGTGCAATGTGACGTAGATGTATCAACAGGAAGAGTAGCTGGTTTATTATGAAAGTGTTAAATTAGTAAGACAAAGCTCATTTGAGAGAAATAAATTTACAACAATAAATGAATAATGGATAACAAAAAAGATACTCGATCAGAAGTGGGAACAATATAACGCAGAGGCATCACAAAGGGAAGAGGACACATATTAAACCAATTACCAGACAGAAACTCTTTGTTCTATTGTCCAAAGACATGTTTAGTATATTGAAATCTGAACAAAAAATATTTTTGATATCCATTTGGTATAATTAAAAAAAAGGAGTACTTGATCTGGCAATGCAAAAGAATTATTCATGGCCGTTTCCTTTCTACTCAGGCGAATGAAAAGTTGTTGCATTCCTTCTGAGAGATTTAATCATGTGAACTATTACTAAACAGAAAAAAAAGTTTCCATTTCGAAAACTTCAACAGAAATCTTGAACCGGATATTGAAAGGCAAAATATATGATAGCTAATAACAATGCACATATAGATTATATATATATATATATATATATATATATATATATATATATATATATATGGGGGGGGGGAAGTATTTTCCGACGAGATACAATTAAATGACAATATTGGAAAAATCATTATATTTTCCTTTATAGTTTATTTTGTTTTGGAGTTCTCAATCATTTTCATATCGGGGTATGCTGATTTTAAATTAGATTGCATTTCTCGTCGTTATAGGAATCTTACATGATTTCTTTTGCTATAATATCGTTACGTGACATTATCGATGATCTTTACCCCGTGCCCTGCTTTTGGTCTTTATTCTTATTCTTTCTTCTTTTAGAGTGGACATATCTGAAATGATGCCTCCAAAATAAAGAAAGTTGTCTTTGACGATAAACCCCTCGCTTACGCAAGTGCAATCAATGTTCTAAACGTGATCACGATCTCTAATGGCAATGGGCATGCCATGTTGTAAGACTGAGAGACAACCGATGGACATCACGTCTCACAACATGGATCCCCCGAGATCACATAAGAAACCGAGGCCGACAGAACACAAGATGGAGAGCTGAATGGACAGAATCAGGAAATACTGGCTCTGCGACGCCCATGATAGAGAATGATGGCGAATCCTTTGGAAGGTCTATGTCCTACGACGGACGTTAAAAGACTGATGATGATGATGATGATGATGATTTAAAATTAATGAAGCGTCATAAGTCATAATAGTGAATATAATCTGTATATCTTCAAGTTGAGATCGATAGATACACGTAAAAAGATAAATATACAAGAGATTATTCTATTATAGACACATTTATCCCGGCTTTAAATGAACACATATATTCATCAATATAAATGTATTCTGATGCAAATCTATTTAATTAGAAGAATTGAAGTTACTCGTTTGCTTCCACTGATTTCTTATAAGTATCAGAAACAATGCTGGTTGAACTCCAGAAAAAAAGTAAGAGCCTACATCTCCAGTGCTGACAAGTACATCTATCTATAGTTCATCCCCAGATCGATGGAATCATTATGCCTAAAGACAAACACTTGGTCAGCTATGTAATTCAACTGGCCGAGAAAAGGTTCAGCCACTATCCTCAAATACCAACGTCTATTATTTAGGATGGTCGATGGTAACAAACCTCAGGGAAAGCCTTCAAAAGGAAGGAGATCTCTCGGCGGTTCCACAAAGATTTTCTATTGATCTTTTCGATATTCTCTTTACAGTACGCACTTATAAGTAAGAGCTAATGGAAAAAACAGGAAAAGAGCAAGGTGAGTTAAAACTGTAAATCACTCTTGCTCCAACACGTTAATGTAAGCCTTCATGCTACAGCTGCATTGAACACGTCATGCCTTTTTTCGTCAAAGTTCTGACCAAGCTGGAGTTGAATTTGCCAATTCTTTCCGTAACGATAACAACAAGAGCAATCCTCACAAAATTGCAAGGAGTAGATTTTTCACTGGGTGTCTATCACGTCATGTTAAGCCAAACCTATGAATAAAATAAACATTTCTGTACGGTCATGGTAACATTCATGTTATTGGAAGGGGGATATTTTGCCAACTGAGCTAAACTGAAAAATCTTATTTATCTTCGAATTATTTATTATTTAAACAATACGAAAATTGTAGCGATCATTATGAATCAGTAGAGAAGTAGGAGTGGAGTGTGAACCTTCATATGGAAACAGGCAGGCACCTGCGTAAATTTCCCAACATCTCTAGGTGACGGCATATGCAGAATCTTTGTTCTGCTTCCTCAACTTATTAGTGATTTTAACACTCTCGAAACAATCGAGTTATTCCGTCAAGTAGTACGGTTATCAAAAACAAAACCACTTTTATCAAATAGATTTTAGCAATTTTGTCTAATTGATCTTTGAACTTTCATCGAATAAATCTTTGCACTTTTATCTAATAGACCTTTGCACTTTTCTGTAATAGACCTTTGCACTTTCATCTGATCGACCTTTGCACTTTTGTCGACTGGACTTATGCACTTTTATCTGAAAGATCTTTGCACTTTTATCTAAAAAATCTTCGCACTTTGTCGAATAGACCTTTTCTATCTTTTATGCTTGAATCCGATGATCACAACAAGATCTTACATCTGGTTGGACCATTAAAAGGTGATGTCCAAAAATATGCGCGTAAAATGGATATAGCCACTCAAAAATTAGAATAAATTATCCCCCTTTTCAACAATCTGATTTAAAAAAAAAACTCAAAACATTTCATACACTCGCCTACGCGATGTTAGAAATGTTGCCCAGATAAAAGTAAGGAAAACAACTAAAAACACAATCGCCCACTGGATATTAGAATGTTGAAAACGGCGCCAAAATGGAAATGATTTAACAATTCAATTTTTCATGTACTCCATTTTGTGCACGCCTTTTTGGACTTTACCTACTAAAATATTCTCATAATTTGACTCCTGATACCTCATTGAATTCGGAAAAATAGCAACGATTTGCTGTAGAGAAACACATTCATGTCTAAATAAGTAACCTCAGCTAGTTACAAACTTGTTAACATTTACTTCAAATACCTCTGTATCATGTACAATGTTGTTTCTCGTGAATATTCAACATAAGAAACTGTCAATTAAAACTGTAATCAAAACTGCCTAAATAAGTTTCTCCAGTTTTGTTAGGTTGGCTAGCTTGTTGGCTATGTACGTATGTATGTATCACGCAATAATGAATCTAAACCAATGGAGCTAGAGGGCTGAAAGTCTGAAGATTTGCTTATCATATCAAGGGAAAACGTATTTTGAACTTTCTCTGCCCCTGAAGGTTTTTTGGCGGGGATTCAATTTACAATATGTATTAATTCTAAATTGGTCTTTCACGCTTGTTTGTTATTTTTTTTAAAATTGAACTGTTTTGCAGTTCAACAAAAGTCGAATGAAGTAACTAATCCATTGATCGCCATCATGGACATTTCTTTCAAATTGATCCTCCCCAGCACAATATGCTGCCAAAAGATGTTGAAGACGGTTCCTATCACAAATTACTTTTGATTGCACATCTGGGCTTTTTAAAAAAATCTCTTTTATGTTCTTTCAGCAGCAGTGTCACAAACGACATTGTTGGTTTCTTGTAGAATTTTATTATTGAAATTACGTAAGTCAATGCCATCGAGTCGCCTAGGTGCAAAAGACCCTCACCAGGTATTTTACTCTTTATCTTTTTTTGAGATTCACAGATGAGTCGGAGATATACGATCGGTTGAATTCCTTAGTATTTGTATACAGAGGCGTCGACTGTACTAACACAAGTGGATACATACTCGAAGGCGTCATCATCATCATCACCATCACCATCATCATCATCACCAAAAGCAGCAGTAGTTCTTTAGCGTCCATCGTTAGACATAGACCTTCCCAAAGATTCACCAGATTTATTTTATCAAGGGCGTCACGGAGCCAGTACTTTCTGACCTTGTGTAGTTCGTCAGGTCATATATTTTGTCAGCCAAGCTTTTATATGTGTTTCTTAAGGGATTCGCGTTGTGAGTCGAGCAGCTGCCTGCCATTCTTACAACATGACCAGCCATTGTCATTCACGTTTTCTAAGGGTATATCGGACTCCTGTTTTCCCTCTCATATATCTTGCTGTCTGTTGATCCGTCCATGGGATGTTGGGCATGAGTATCTCCTTCGCACGTTGCATGGATCTGAGAGTCAATCTTTTGCTTAGGTTCCACGTTTCAGCTCCGTAGGTGACTATCGGGAGGATGTATTGGTTGTGCGCCCTTCTTTTTTTAACGCTAGCGGGATTTCCTTCTTCTAGAAGATTGTTTTCACAATATGTTTGTTGGTGTAGTTAGACCCCAGGATAAGTCGAACTGAAGGCTTTTTTTTTTTCGAGACTAAGGGATTTTCAGCTATTTGGGAAACATGGCCAAGTTACATGATCGCCTGTACGCGTTGCAGACTGGTGAGATGAGTACTAAAAAGTGATCTTGATCATTAAAAATAAATTCGTTGAAGATTTGCTCGGATCAGGACTTCAGAACCAATCAACGGTATCAGCCAGACATGTATCACTGCGAGCTAAGTGTTGTTTTCTCTTCTCGTTGTGTTTGTTTGATTACGTATCCTGGCAACTAGAGAACGAGGCAGATGTGTTATTCTCAAGTCATGGTCTCTAAAAATATGTAGTGAAATGCTTCTATCTTGATTTTCAACTTTTTTTCTTTCTTTTACTGTACCCACAAAAGAAGTGCTAAATATTATCATACCTTGTACCCTCTTGACGCTTTTAAGATCAAAATTGAATTTTTTTTTCATTTTCTGGATTGTGCGAGGGAGATACATAATCTGCACTGCTCGGCATTCTTGCGAAT
Source organism: Thysanoteuthis rhombus (assembly GCA_963457665.1). Lineage (NCBI taxonomy): Eukaryota > Metazoa > Mollusca > Cephalopoda > Oegopsida > Thysanoteuthidae > Thysanoteuthis > Thysanoteuthis major. The sequence continues at coordinate 73,782,424 of OY735200.1, forward strand.
CGCTTACTGCTTTTTAAGAGCTGACTTGGTCCCTATCTCACTATGCCAGCCACGAATCATACTGTGAGCTATGGTACAAATTTGTTTCAAACTGTGAGCTATTCTAATTGGTATCTCACATGTAGCACGGATATTGACGCTCATTTAAAACCATGAATGGTTTCTCTAACTCTTTAAGAATACTTCTATCAGTGTACCAGCTAGCCACAGTCTCCTAGCCACCCTCTCTCTCTCTCTCTCTCTCTCTCTCTATATATATATATATATATATATATATATATATATATACATATATATACATATATTTATTTATATATATATATTTATATACGTATGTATTCATACATATATATATATATATATATATATATATATATATATATATATGTGTGTGTGTGTGTGTGTGTGTGTGTGTGTGTGTGTGCTCATGTGTCAATGATTTTCAACATTTTTGTCAAATTCCAAAGACTAGACTTGAGTTTAATTTTCTAACGTAACAAGGGCAGGAAAAAGAACAATGTTCAAGAGAACTAGGACTGTAAATGTAAAATTCAAATTCCCTACCATGATTCAAACTCGCGACCGACTGATTGCCAGGAGGTCGTCTCACTGACCGAGCAAAATTGGCAAGTCTTAGATATTTACAAAAAATTTATCATACTCAAAGGTAAGGGGGTAATTTCATTCTGATAACTCAATACATTTATACATATTTGATTTTTCTTCATTACAATACGAAAGTTGCAGTATTCATTTTCAGTCAGAACAGAAGTTAAAGTTGAGTTAGACCCTGCAGCAGTCTGTGATATATGTGTATGTGTACATATATATATATATATATATATATATATATAGATAGATAGATAGATAGATAGATAGATAGATAGATATATAGATATATAGATATAGAGAGAGTAAACACCTACACACATCCATTATTAGAGGTTTCTGAATATTTATTTCAGAATATGTATGATTAAATCAAAGTATCTATGTAACAGTCTTGAATATATTCTCTTGTGCAAACTAAAGCCACACTGAATAAATTGTACTGTTGTCATTTCTAATAAGTAACTGGTGCATTCGTGAAATGATTAGTTTTCAAGTGGTGTAATTCGCATGCTATGTCATTCATACAGTTATTTTCTCGACAACCCCAATTCCCCTAGTCCCCTATTGATAATATTGTTTTTCTTTGTTTTATTCACAAATTTTTTCCGTTTCTTTATTCACTTATCTTTGCATAGTCTCTAGCACAAGGCCACGCGTTGCTTATTGTACGCAGTGTTCCTAAGTAGTCACCCAATCTTATCGATCTTATCAATTGCCAAAAAGACGCTGAATAGAATAATCTCAAACGCAGAAAAAAAAAGAACCCGAAAGGAATGAGTTCACGAAAAGATTTGAAAAATTACTGATAGAAAACATGGACGAAAGGAAGAGATATAAGTCAAAAGATAGGAAAAGTAAAAGATCTCAGTTGAGAAATAATTGTAGACAATGAAAGGAGATGATGATGATGATGATGATGATGATGATGATGATGATGATGATGATAAAGAGAAGAAGAAGAAGAAGAAGAAGAAGAAGAAGAAGAAGAAGAAGAAGAAGAAGAAGAAAAAAAAGAAAAAGACAAAATACTTCAGTTGATGATTGTAGCATGAAAAGGAAATATACAGGGGAGGACAAAAGTACAGGAAGAAAAATATGAAAACAACCGGTCTGGTTAGCCATTCAATAGAAACCATCGCTTGACTGTTTTGTGGATGATCAATCAAAAAAATAAAAAAAAAGGCTTGATCAATGAAAAAGTTACTTCTTTCAACTTTTGTTGGAAACTGATCACCAAAAAGTCAGATTCTCCAAAAAATAAGCACAGACATTGTTGGACATAAACTGAGGGACCAATTTAGCGTAAACTTACATTGCAAATTGAAACACCAAAAAAAAATATATTTAGGAGATAAGTTTCCAAACAACCATTTTTGTAAACATAATGAGAGGTAAGTGTTGAAATTTAGCTCCGTCGGTGCGGCCCATGAGTTCGATACGTACACAGGTAGCCGGACTCTCTTAAAAACTGAAGAAAACTATGTTGAAAAAATTGTTGTCAGTTTCGATTGATGGTTTCTAAAGATATAGAAAAGAAGGAGAAGAAAAACCAAAGTGGAATGATGAAAAGAGAGGAAAAATTGAACAAAGAAGTGGGGATAAAAGGAAAGATGAATGAAAAAATTGAAGGGAGATAAAAAAAAAAGAAAGAAAAATGCATAAGAAGCATAGAATTCTGAGGATTGAATACTAATGGCCTTGTTGGAATCGATTTCTGGTGTCGTGTCTGATCAAGGAAAACAGTTAATATCATTTTTTCATTGTCAGTGCTAAGGAACAGCAAAAAAAAAAAAGGATGTGAAAGTAGATGATAACGGTTTTAATTTAGTACAAAAAAAAAAAAGCAAAAATAATGCCAGAAAGTGGAATGTTGGGAAATGTGACTGGGGAGAAATAATTGAGAAATGGCAGTAGTCGATAATTCGATCGAGAATCGAAAGTGAAAGAAATCAATGTGAGCACGTCAATACTGCAATTTAGAGTAACGAAGCCGAAAAATATCCCAACTAAATGCCCTTTGTAGCGATCGCTTCGGAAAGAGAGATGTAAAAAAAGAGACTTGATTTAGTGATGTAAGGTTACGCAATTTTTTTAGAATTCTTGTGAAATTGAGTCTTCAGAAACGATTGTCGTTCTAACAATACTCTTTTGAGGTAAAAAAAAAAGAAGGCAATCTCGGAATCGAGAAATAGGCAGAACCACAGAGATGGCAACTGTAACATTAAAATTTGATAGATTGGTAAAAACCTCGGGAAAAAAGATCGAGAAGAGCCTTTGTGAAGACGTCGGTCGTAAATTTACCCCAGTCTTTACCAGCCGGTGTCTAGATGATGGGGCCCGCTCGGATATTGCTATGGTTAATATGTCTGACATACACGAAGACGATCTTCGGTTCGATTCCTGGTATGAGCAAAAAGGGTGGAAAACTCTTCATGAAGACAAATTTTCGAATGCTTTCAGCAGCTAATGGAGTACCCTCTAAGCTTTATGAATAGGGTAGAGGTATACTTCCAGTGGATCTACATCCAGCCAAGTGGGTAGTCATAAAAAAAAAAACTTGTCGGAATAAGTCCTGGTAATTGACCAGAACTGAAATTCGCAAAGATGATTAAGTAGGTGCATACGATTGAAACCGAGACAGGACTTTCAAAACACACATATAATCTCCAAAGTCTTTTATACATTGCCTGTACATAACTTTCCGAAAATGCAAGACTGTTTTTACATGCAATACTTGACTAAGTAAAGGAAGCACTGGGAATATCTAAATGTGGACGATTCTTACTTAGAACTAAGATATATTTTTAGAAATAACTTTGAAGATATTGCCATTTTAAAATCATTTGGATTTTATAAAACCAGTAGCATATTGCCATAAAATGACAGGGTTATTTCAGTATGAATCGGTACTCAGAAGCATAAAGTTGATTTAGGATAAAGGCGATTGCCGGCGTAAAAAAGCCAAAACCTGAGTGCACAACCCTGACCTTAGTAACGAGACCTGATCAACTCAACTGACCAGCCTCAGAAATTGAACTAACCTGATTGTGTTACAGCGGATCTGGTTGACTCAAATGATTTTTTTTCTCTTGGGTATGATCAGTCTGTCCCAAATAGTGACAATTGTGTTTAAATAGATTTAGAATAGAAGCAGTCAAAACGTACATGTGTGTGTATGTTTGTGTGCGTGTGTGTGTGTGTGTCGGTAATTTGGCATCACCCACTGACAACAGAAAGTGGGAACATGGACATAAGATTTACAAGGGTATGAAATGTATATACATTGAATTAGTAAAAAAAATTCTACGTTAAATAACGATTGTCTCGAGATGAATAACATTCACATTGGCGAAATAACAAATGAGTAGTATTAAATAGAATGATGGTTATCTCCCAAAAGAGTAAAGAAAGACTACATAAGAGACAAAAAATAGCAAGCATGTGTTCTGCATGAGAGACTATGGACATTTCAAAGTACTGGGTTTTCTGTGTGTACCTTTTCTTTGTATATGATCAAAAATACAATGAGGATGAGAAAAAATCAATGTTTGAGAAGCAGGTGGAGAGTGGTAGCAGTGCATTTAGAAAGCCTAGTTTATGAGAGAGCTCCTCTTGGCTTAGTGTTTGTCTTTTCTTGTTTATTTGGTATTTTTTCATTTGCATAAAGACCCCCACCAATCCTTTTTCATTAAATTCAGTTAGAGTCACAGAGACACCAAAATGACAGTGTGTAAAATTAAAATTTTAGAAAAATTAAAATTCTAGATATCGTCACATTTGCATAATACACCCCATCTATTCTTTGGCCTGAAATAATCTCACTAAATATCTGAGAGACACAAAAATGCACAGAAAATTAGCAGTAGGGTTAATCTTTACACTCGGATGTTTGAAATTCTATGTATTAATCACATCTGTACCTACTAACAAGATAACAAACTTATGCAATTAGATCGTATCAACTATACCCACTGGTGAGACAGGTTTGTACACTTTTTTCCCGAACGTTTAAACTTGACAGATATCTCAGATTTTTACGACCCATACAGAAGAATTTTTTTTCCGTTGTAACTTTTGGTCATATTTGCATTTTGATTAATTCATTTCGTAGGAAGTCATAGCCATCCTATGGCATGAAAAAAAATTCATCCTTGGTTTGGATGACGAACATAGAAAAGACATCTCACTACTCGATTCTGATCCCTAAAACAGGGAAAAAAAATTTCGAACCCGGTTTTCATCCCTAAAATTGAAAAATAAATCTTCATTGTAATTTTGAAACCCAAAAATGAATCAAAAAAGTTTCCTTTTGATTCAGAACATTGAATTCGAAAATGTTTTCCTCACTATTTTGATCCCTAAAATAGTTTTTTGAAAAATCTTCGTCCACAGTTTTGACCACTAAATTCTTTCCCTCAGATTTGATCATTAAAAGTAAAAGAAAAAAAAAAAAACAAAAAAACTTCTCGATTTGATCCTTAAATTTGAAAAAAAATATTTCTGTCGATGTTGACAGAATAAATTTTCTAATCAGGCATTAAGGTGTTTCCTATATAAATACAAATTTTGCGCCCAGTTTATCATTATAGCCATGTAATATGTAGAAGCTCCACTCAAGAATCTTTAAAATTTTATATTTCATTCCAGATTTTTTTGGCTCGCTCTAACCCTTTACAATTCTGTAATATCTTGATGCATTAGCTCTGACTGCAATGCACCGTTTTGGAGAAGAATGAAAATATATTCACAACTTTTTCACGAATATAAGTGTATAAAAAGATAAGTTACCAAATCGAAAAAAGAACCAAAAAGTGAAGCTTTTATTAGCTTTTTGTGGTTAGGGGAAAATGGATTTCTATTTTTTTTTTTTTTTTAGATATTTTTCTAGATAAATGGTATGAAAATCTAGAGAGAGACTAAAATACTCGAAGAAGCAGCTTTAGGGACAATCTTCAAATTGGTCAAGGTTCCATTGACATATCCTTAATACTTCCAAAGGAACCCCAAAAAGTTCAATATCTGAAACGTGAGTCAAAAATCCATTATATCTGGTATTAAGGGAAAAAAAGAGTGGTACACTTAAAACAGATTTTTGACTCTTTTTATAATATGAATACATGAAGCGGAGGATCAATAACGTGAGGAATTGGTTTTTCTATCGGTATGAAGTGATAAACTGATCCATCACGATCAATACATCTGAACGTGATATATCCATGAACATGAATTGAGAGATTGGTCATCTTTAGGTATTTAGTGACAAATTGATCCCCATGATAAATACATCAATATCTATTGCTTGAAGTAACAAGTCTGTAGACAGGATACACATTTTATGTTTTGCATACAAAACCCGAAATTCTGTCCCGATAACATAGTATGAAAAAAAAAAATGATTATACCATCGCTCGTTTTTTTTTTCTTATCATGTTTGCTGAGCAAAAACATTAAAATCTGTAATCTACGATCTTTTATTTGAATAATTTGGTATTTTATTTATAGTTAAGACTCGGTGAGAATCAGTCAACTTACTTTTTAATTAACCTCCCCTTGAAAGATCTTTTTCTAGAAATATTATAAAAAATACATTTACTCATAGCCAGTATCCATAACTTGTAAAGTTAGAGTAGAGTCAATTTTTCTTACTCCTAAGTGATAAAATCCCGCCGCAATTTACAACGATTATATGACAATTAAATATTGATGACAAGAAAAGTGAAGATTTGATATCATCTAAAATGTATGAGTGTATTCCCAGGATTAAAATACTGTCATACAAAAACACCAAAAACACACAAGCCTCATCATTTTATTCCTCAAATTTCAATCACGTAAACGACATAACGTTTTCTTTGTAACCACTGCAAAGTTTTTGAAAAAGGTGATGGAAACTATCGAAATGCATCATAACATATTCACATGATGGTAAAAGATCTCGAAATGTAACTCTTTTTTTCCCGTTCCAATTGCCAAATTACCAACACACTCACACGTATATTAGAGTTAGTTAATACATTTTCACTCAGATGGCTATGATTTCCTACGAAATTAATTAATCGAAGGAGCCAGAAACCTGACAGAAAACTTGTTTTCAACTTTATAAGTCAAACTCAATGGGACCCTTTTTTTCATTTTTAGGGTACTAATTCGGAGCAAGAGAACATTTTTTCTCTCTCGGTGATCAAAATTGAAGGACAATCTATCTGAAAAACTAAGGAACAAAATCGAGGGTAAACTATTTTTTCAAGTTTAGGAATAAAGATAGGAACGGAGGAACTTTCTCCTTCGTTTGTGTGTAGGGGTTGATGGTGAATATCATAATTTTCAGGGAACAAAATCTAGAGTAACTTCCATTCTGTTGGAACAGAATCTTCTGATATCTTTTCTTTTTATTGATGTTTCGATATACACTGAAGTAGTGGCCTCAAAATCTGTCATCTCACATGTAACTAGATCGAAAATAAAGGAAGTTTTTTGTTGCACCTTTGCCGTAGACATCGTGTGATAACTTATACATTTCGGTCATATCACCTCCGTATCTACGGTAGCGCATTATTGATACCCTCAAAACCTTTAATCTCTCCTGAAAGGAACGGCAAACTAATCCAGGGATCATTTTTCATACTCATTGCTGTGCATTTTTGATTATCAACATTTGTTTCTTCTTGTGAGAATTCTGAATTGGCGTTCCATACTCTAAATGCAGTCTTACCAATGACGGGAATAACTTATTAAACACGTCAACGTCAAGATTTACTAAATTTCTTCAAATAATTCCCACCAGAGAGTTGACAATCAAATTCAAGTTCACAATTAAAACCCAGGTATACATCAACCTACTCTCTATGCACCAAGATTCTAATGCATGGCATACGTAAGTATTATATGAAGCCGTGGTAATCATAAGCAGGAAATGACAAAACAATGAAAGCTTACTGATATAAACATGTATATCAGTTCAAAGTTGTACCAATAAATACTAATTTTTACTTATTTTATAAACTGTCAACCTTATTATGTTTAGAAACAGTTTTGTTTGTCTTTGTAATTTCCCCAAATAGCTTTTTACAGAGGATTTTATTTGGAATGATAGTTTGTTCCATAATTTGCGTCCGGTAGCTTTTTGAAAATTCAAGTTTTCTCCAGTGATCTCAGCCCATGAAAGATCGCGAAACCATCTTATTTTCTGTTGGCCATAATTTTGCGTATGGTCTCTGTTGTGGTGTCCAGTGGTTATCTGATTTTCTTACAACGTGACCTGCCAATTGCTATAGATTCTGTGATATTTTTCACTATTTTTTTTTCTAATACACTGTGCTGTCTTATACTCTCATCATTTGGTGTCAAGCATGGTCCTCTTTTGATTACGTTGCATGGCTCTTGATTTGGAAGCCAATCTTTTGGTTATGTTCCATGTTTCAGCTCCATAGGTGACTATCAGGGGGGGGGGGTGCACCGGTTGTACAACCTCTTTTTCAAAACTCGGTCAGTGTTCATTCACTTGTCTTCCTCTTCTTGTTCGAAACAGAAAAAATGTCATTTTTTTAAAAAGAAAGTCACGTGTGAGAAAAAAAAAAGGATTATTTGCAAGAATCCCAAACAAAGGAAATCGTGTCTCAATCCAGGAGAACTTCCAACAATTTTATCATTCAACAATTTTCTAATGTTCTACTGTGCCGCTGGGAAAACGCTCTTCTTTATGTTTAGTTAGATTAAAAAGGAATCCATTATTACGAATTGCTTGAGGCTGTACAAACTGTCTGTGTACTGCACGATAGAGAAAAAAAATCGGTTCGTTCGAATGAAGCCTTGGAAAATTGGTGGATTTTTTGCTCATCAAGGACCGCTATCATGTTGAAAATAAAAGGGTATTACGAAAATAATCACATATTTCACTTCTATGATTTATAAGCCAATCAAACTAAGGGAAAACCAGGCCTAAACGGTACGAAACGACGTCTGGATTTAGTTTATCATCTCTTCTATCCGGCAGTGTCGTTTATTGTGTATAGTAAAGTTCAATTCTATTTGGATCGTGTCTTCGATGTGTAAAAGAGAAAATTTGGGAAACAAAACCCAGAAATTTTTTGCTAAAGAATCGAAAATTTGACTTCCTTTTGGGTATCTGTCATTGATAATGAAGGTGAGCACATCATTGATAAATTGTATTTAATTTAACTTACTCGGTATTTATTTTTCATCTATTTTTTGAAAATACGTAATTTTCCGAACATAAACATACGTAAGTATTTTTCAAACGCGAAATTATGCAATGAATTTCCGAACACCCTAATGCAATACAATCGTAGAGCTTGGATTGGAAGTTCTTCCAAAAGTGGCGTTTTCTTGTTGTCTAAATTAATTCTCTAGTCAGTGATTCCAATAATTTCAAGATATCGAAAAAAATACCTCAAAGAATCCATTGAATCAATAAGAGAATTGTTCTTTTATGATGGAATACACAATTTCGCTGGAAGGTTGCATAAGGTGATGGAAAACGGAAAATATTTCATTCGCTGAATTACGATACTATGAATTCACGAAAACACTTTTGACAAAATAATGAGGAAACTTTTGCATCAATCTATTGATACATATCCACCAATTGATAAATAGAGAGGCATAAATAAACGGACAAAGATATTTTACTCAGTTTTGACTTTTGATAAAGATATACTTATGGTCAATTTTTCAATTCATTATTGAAAACACAAGGTAAATAACCACATTCATAAAACTTGGTGTGGGGATGAGCGAGCACCAAATAAAATTACTATTGAAGATTCTACATCAAAGTATGATCTACTTAAAAAATACAATTCACTAATGAAGGGAATGGAACCAACCAATTAAAAAACGAACCAAGGCGACAGATGTTGTAGGGCGTGTCAAAATCAGTCCAGCAAAGTCAGCCCAGTATCTTCATATAGTGTGTTTTTCTATCAGAGATAGTCACCTCTTAAATCAATCAACATTCAGCGATAACAGCCGTTGGCAATTGCGATTGTGAGTACACCGTTGGATTTTATCATATTTGCCCTTTTCAGATCAGCCCTCGACTGTCCAATTTCCGAAATAGCCGATCAATACGGGTCTCAACATTGCCTTGAAATATTTTTTTCAAATGCCAGCATATCACTCTAAAAACATTTTGGGTTATGTTTCTCATTCGTATCAGAATAATTCGGATCAATCTCTATGAAAAAATAATTTTCCGCAATATCTATTGACGTTTACAGGGACAAGAAAACTCAACTCGTTTTTTCACGAAGAATAAAGATTCAAGGCATACTAAAAATTTTAAAAAATTGACTATAGACACGCCAACAAAGTAATAACTTACTCTTTCAGCCAAGTCAGTTTCTTGACATGAACATGTCTGGGCCATTTTGCTTCGTGAAATTTGAAAAAAAAATACCCAGAAAACTGCTCTGCAAAATAGAAATTCAAGATTGTTTTGAAAGAGCAAACCCTTCTTATCTGATCTTTCTCTACTTGACCTTGTGTCTTACTAAGCAAAGATTATCGTGATCTAACCCAATCATGCATTTGAACACACTTAAACAATCTCAAACACTTTTAAACTTGGAAGAGGGCAAAAAAAAAGAGATAATAATGAAAGCGGAAAAGAATAAATAGTGCTCGTTGAAAAATAAACTGTCAATGTGTAATTGAAGCGGAGACAGGAAGACGTTACGGAAAATAGAATTGTTCGAGAAAGTGCTTTTAGAGGAGAAAGTCTTGTCACCGGCAAAGCGAAGAAAAGTACTACTTTAGTGTGCGGAAGAGTTGATATCCAAACATGGTCACAGTCGCCCTAAATGTTGTCTGTTCAGTGAAAATAAATCGATTATATCGTGGACAAGATTAGAAATATTTTTACATGCTAATACAATAACAAATAAAGAATTTGAACTAAGGTAAAAATATTGACTCGATTTCTTTCGCTGCATAGACACATAAGTTAACACACAAAAATATGAACAAGTGTTCGTCTTTTAGTATGCACACAGACGTCATATAGCTTCAAAACCAAACATTGCAAATAAAAGCCTAAACGCATTTATAAATGCGTATATAATGGCATATATGCAATTCGATATGATTGTATGTATTTGCAGATTATCCTGCGGGCACAACTAAGAACCAGTTATACATGCATAAGCATATGTAGACAGTTTTCCCTCGTACGCTTATAAATACATGAATATTTTCTACGTTAAGCTAAACATTCTCTTTTTTTTCTAATACTAATTCAAGTTTAAGTAGTAATTATACTTTAGAGTAATCGGTATCGTTTTAACAAACAGAAAGGGAACAAGAATATTCCTATCAGGTGATGAATCAATAATGAAAGACCAAATAACTATTTCCGATGTATATCGACAAAGAAGCGCATCAGGCTTAAGCATTTGATGTTCAGTTCCAAGTAAAAATCGATAATGACGGGTTTAACATGAGCCAACTAGCCATCTTGTAAATTAAAGAATAGCCCCATGCTAGGCTGAATAAAAGACATGCTGACACATATGCGCCGGCAGGAATACTGACAGGAAAGCTTTCTTCCTTTTCATTTTTCCTTTGTGTAAGCAGAGAAAAATATGCATTTATCCTTCACTCTGAATCTTATGAAGAATTCACTGAATTTAGTTGTACGAGAAACACAAACTTACTTCGTTTCCATCGGAAATGGACGGCAAAATGTAAATTACATCCGACCATTTGAGTAGGTTATTCAGTCCTTGCTCTAAACTGATCGGAAACAGGTCTGGTTGGTCACTCAATAGAAACACGCGTTGGAGGTGATCAAGTAAAACATTGACTGATCAGTTGATGATCAACAAATAAGGCACTTCTCTTACCTTTTGTTTGGCACAAATTCAACCGCACCGACTGTCCAGTTCTGCGAAGATGCCAGCCTATGGGTCTAAAGCAAAGGTTTTGATCTTACCTCGTGATACTGGATTGAATAATGGATAGTCTATAGCCACACTAAAGAGTTGTAATACAACAAAACAGTTGTCTCTGGATGACACAATTTTTCAATTATTATCATATATATATATATATATATATATATATATATATATATATATATATAATCCGATAGTGATTATTATAATTGCGTCAATTTTTTAATGGCAAGAACAACACTGCGTTAAGGTGGCTACCTATCAGTTGTTGGTTCGATTCCTGCAGCAGCTAATTTTCTTTGATTGTTTATTCTATGTATGCTGCCTAGGCCAAATGACACATCCACCATGTAATGGGGGTAATATATATATATATATATACATATATATATATATATATATATATATATATATATAATCACTGCATGTTTTGGGAAACAATACAATTCAAATATTGTATATGTAAGTTTCATGTCGTATGTAGTTAGGTAAAGAATTCATGAAAAGCTTCGCTTTATATAGGGCATATAGAAATTGGATGGGTATGTTGTAATCATTTCTTAGAAGAAAATATTCATCAAATGCTCTAATAATATTTTGTGTAGAAGTATTCTTAAAATGTTTTCCAACATGGTAAGTATAACTTTTTTTCTCTTAGGTGGAATTATTGTTATTTAGATAATGCCAAATATTTTCTGTGAGTTGAATTAATTTTACAAATGGTTAAAGTTTTTTGATATCTCTTGAAGATATGATATTTATTACAAAATCGGGATTATCAAATGAGTAAATTTTCACCTATATTCTTGAATCAAATATTCAAATGATAAAAGTCTTTTTTTTTTTATCTGCTTTGGGTTTAACTGTGACTCTTCATGATTTGAAGTAACGTGATATTTTCAAAATTAAAATTTGTTAAAGAAATAATTGAATTAACCGCACCAGACTCGTACCAGCTACCGTTTTAAATAATGCTATTGTAGTTGACTATCCTGTATCTTGTAACTGTCAACGTACCCGTAGGGAAGAGACTATTCTAGAAGTCTGGCTGGTTCAAAAATTGATTTAAGTTTAATTTCATTTTTTAAATTCCGTTTTTGAGTCATTTCAATTTGTGATTCATTAGTATTAAAGTCTCCCCCTTCATATCACTCTTTTAACTGATAGTTTATTGTTTTGTTCCAGAATATAATTCATAAAAAAAACATTTAATATTTCATTACATTAGTATTCCCACAAACACTCATCAAGATCTCAGATAGATTTCTTGCTTCTAATCTTTTATATCTTACGGCAGGTGGTGTTGAACTGAAGGGGAAGTTTCTCGATTGTTTCAAATTAGAAAGTTCATATAATGAATCTGAGTAGGACTGGCTTTAAGCCAATTGGACCTATTGCTCTAAATGGGGCCCTCCACCTAAGGAGGTCACTTTGGTATATTCTTGTCTTGACAAATACACACAACATTACATTTCAACATTCACATGACACCACCTCGAATTTTTTTACAGAGAACAGCAACGATTTTAATTTTCTTCTGAACTCTCAAAGATTCAACAGTGTTTGTTTATACTCATTAAATTTTGATTATTTTTATTGTACTTGAATCAAATAATGATGACCAATTATGGAAAAGCGTAATAAATGATTTGTGTGAAATTTTCGAGTGAATATTTTGATTGCTTTTCATTGTACCGTTGAGATATTCAGTCAATAATAGTGTTTATTTACCGGATTCTTCAGACCTTGACTATTAACCAGAGGCCCCGCAAAAAATGTTTCTAATTGGGTTCTGCAGCTCTCAAGGTTGGTTCTGAAGCTATGTATAAATCACTATATGTAAATCACCAGAACTTAAGCTAATATTTCAATAGAATTATTACGTCTTTGTGATGACATACTTGGAGTCTATCTCCTGAGTAGGATAATTTTACGCTTATCAACTGTCACCAAAACTGTCAACATGAGTTTTTTCAGTTTCTGAGTTGGTCTGGCTGGCTGGCTATGCATGTATTTATCGTACATACAGACCGCACCTTTGAAGCAAGAGCGTTGAAGATTTTTATATTCATTCCTTATTATGTCATTATTTTACTTAAAAAAACTAAAATATTTTTTTCACTTGGGGCTCAATTTGCAATGTAAGTTTATGTTAATTTTGATCTTTTATTTTGCGTCCGGCAACATTCATGCTTGTTGTCTGAAAATTCGAACTTTTTTCAGTGATCATAGCCTAACAAAAGGCGAGAGAAACAAAATATTCATTATTCACTCTTTTTGCCAATTCTAATCGATCACCCACAATGTGGCATATTGCCAAAAAACGTCGGTCACATGACATTTTCTTTTGAGTAAGTAAACTGACTTTTTCAATGAATATCTATTGATTATGTAAACATATAAATGGTGTGTCATAAATGCATGGAAATTTTTAATTCTCGTTCCACTGTTTGAAATTGTTATAAATTTGAAATTAATAACATAATACCGAGAAAACTCATTTAGGCCGTATTCCCTAAATCTGTTGAAATGCACTAGCGATAATGAATTCTTCTCTTGCGATTATAAATCAGAGCTACACATTATAGATGGGTTTAAACACTTTTGATAGGTTTGGGCTTTTCCTGAGCTCTGACTGAGATACGTTTGTATCTATCCAGGCTTCACCCAGCCCTCAATGTTCATAGTAAAAACTTGAAATTATGCACACAAATTCGCCTCAATGAGTCGGGGTGTCATTTTTTTTAATAAATTTCCCATCAGAATAGGTTCGTAGTGTGAGTGTGTGCGTGTGGGGGAGTCAGTATACAATGTGTGTTTGAATTGAATTGGTCACTAGTTTGGGAGAGTTTTTTTTAATTCAGGCCTTTTTAACACAAAAAGCGAGAAAAATAACCTTTTCATTAATCACCCCTTTTTCAATATATTTAATTGATCATTCACAATAGAGTATGTAAGGATAGCGATGATTAATAATTCCCTTCATATGCTAGTGTAATATATGCATCAAATCCAAAGCAATCGCAACTTTATCAATTGCATTTCTTCCACGCATCCAATTTCTTTACAAATGACTGGATATTGATAAGTCTTCATCTATTGTAAAATTCAATCGGTCTATTTTCTAGAAACATTTTGAGAAATATAAGAAGGAAGCAGTTTTGTTGGAGGGGGAAATAGATCGTCAGAAATCTAAACAAAATGTGAGCCACCGTTTGTCCTTCAGATGAGCTTTCGTTCCGGTGGTTGAAGTCAAGTTCATATTTCTATTGCTTCCCCCTCTGTTATCAAAGTCCTGATGGTTTCCCCTCACTAGATTTAATGCAAATATTAAGCAGATATTCAAAGAGTAATACAGTATTATCGGCCAAAATACCAATACAAATAATAGGAGGAAATTGAGTTAAGTACATAAACAGAAAAATCACTAATTTTTCATAAATATTCATAATGCTCTTCTTGTTATCTCTGTTGTTAATATTTGAACATCGAATCAGTCGCTAATATCGACACATCTAGTTTTATCAAGTTTTAACTTAGTTTAAGTTCTTATCTAATTTTTGTGTTAAAGGGATATGCTTTCGTTTGGTTCTTGGGGTGATCAAGTAATTTTTACCTACTATCTCTCTTTCCTCAGGTCTAATACCCCTTGAATCCTTCCATTTATTCAAAATCACAGGTCGTCCGTCATTGAAAATGAATTTAAAGACAGGCCAAAAACCTTCAATTATCTTTAGAAATTTTTATTTTTTTTAATTACTCCAACTACGTAGTTGCTGCAAATTTTGAGCCTTTTTTGTAGCAGTCTCGAAGACCCCAGTAATGTCATGGTCTGTAAAATATCAACTCCTTTTCAAATTTCCAAGTCCTGATTCTATGTTATGAGAACAGTTCCAATCACTACTAATATTATATGTACTATCTAATCTTCATACCCCACACAATTCTCAGCTCTCTAGTACCAGTACCAATATCTAACTCCTCTTCACCCTCTCGTCTGCAATGTGGTAGGTCCCTTTTTCCTTATTCTGATTTGTGCTGGTACCATTTGTCTACCCGGCCGAACCTAAGTTATTTGCACAGTTCCCAATGTATGACTGTGAGTGCTCTATCGTATCTATTTTTGTTTTCATTCTGGGCCAGTTTGCTACATTCACTATTTGTGTGGTTTACCGTTTAATTTATTTCCTAGCAATTGCGGTATTTATTTATTTCCAGGGTTTTATCAATATAATTTGTCTTGGTGTACTTATTCTTAGCTTCTATGATGGGTAATTCTGTTTCCCTTATCAAGTGTCCTATGCGTAGTCATGTCCATGTTTGTTTGCCTGCAATATTCTCTTTTTGCCTTTTAAATACTACGTGGAGTGTTTGGGGTTTTTTACAATTTTTCTTCTCTTTTGTCGTTTTTCCTCTTCCACTTCGTTTGCTACTTTTACAAATTTCTTGTTGCATTGTCTTGAAAGCTTTTCATAATATTTTCTTTTTTAAGTAGTTCAATTTATTCATAGAATATTCACTTTTTGTCATTTTTTTTGCACCTCTTAGAAACCGACAACCCAAACTGTCACCAAAACTGTCAACATGGATTTCTTCAGTTTTCAAATTGCTCTCGATGGTTATGTATGCATGTGTTACTCCTTAGACCTTACAAATGGAGCTAGGGGGCTGAAAATTATATCCTTATCATGTTTAGGAATTCTTTTTTGTTTTCTTGACACTCACCCCTATAGGTTTTAATCGTTAGTTCAATGTAATGTTATACCAAATTGATCCCTTTATTTTTACTCCAGCCGAATTCATGTTTGTTTCTTGTTTTTTCAAAATTAAGGCAATTTTAGCGATTACTGCCAAACAGAAGGCGAGAGAAGTAATTTCCTTCATTGATCACCATTTTTAATAATTTTTTAGATCACCCAACATAGCTTGCTGCCAAAAGATGTTGGTTATTTGACGATCTTTATTGGGTGACTAATCAGACCTAAGTCATGATTCATAATATTTCAACTACGTTCATTATAAATTTCTTTTACATGTGATCACTTTTTTCTCTGTTCGTTCAATCTCTACAAAGTCATGAAGATAAACATCCTTTTCTTGCAGACCATTCGATAGTCACGATGCCAATTTCCGTTGTGTGCCAAAAAATATCATGTGACCATCCAACATTCTATAACCACGGTATGTTATAGCTTCTTTCACTTTGATTTTATTTGTATTCTCGTCCTTCTTTCTCTTTATGTACATCCTATTCCGGTATGTCTTTTGATTTCATGTTTTTTGCTATAAATAAATTCAAGTCCATTCCCCTTGCAATCATGTTAGAATTTATTCGTTGGTTTTCCGTCTTCTTATTTTTACTCCATTTTTTTTCATAAAAAATTTACTTTTATTTTAGATGTTTTCTCTTCACGTTTTTTTTTTTCTCTTGCTTTTCTGTCTGCGGTGGAAAAAAAACAGGGACTATTAATCGCTGTGGGTGTCTGTCACCGATGTCATTGCGTCATTTTCTCAATTGGATTCCTCAATATATTTCAATGAAATCTGTATGTAGGCTTTCTGAGAGTGAATTATGGCCGAACTGATTTATTTTGTTCACGATTGGGGGTATTTCTCGAATCTTGATCGATTCGGGTGGAACTTGGCTATAAAGTTTGCTATTCACAGAAATTGAAAAATGGTGTGTTATAGTCGATCCGATTGTTTGTTTATATTTTATATGTAAATAACCATATATTTGCCATATGGCTATTGTAAGATATATTGAACTTCGGAACTTCTGAACCGGTTAGAATGAAAACTGTTATACAGGTTCTTGGACACTTAAAGACTAAAGATATGTAACGTTTTTAATAATTTTTATGATTTAAATAAAGAAAGATATGAGGTTTCAGGGAGTTAGCAGTTCTAATCAAAAATAAATTGCCATCTTATATATTTTAACCGTTTTCTATCGGGGCCCTTCGAACTTTCAAGTTTCTTAGTAATATGAATTCTCCTTTTCATATGCCCCCTCATTGATTCTCTTAGATCGCTTCATCTCTCTCTCTCTCTCTCTCTCTCTCTCTTTAATCCCTTCTTCTCTTTTCTTTCTTAACTTTCCTGATTTTTTAACGTTTATTTCCCTTTTCAAATTGTTTGCTCATTTCTTTTCATTTTTACATTACTCTGTCTTTAATATTTTATCTATCAGTCTTTTCTTTGTGTATTTAACACTTAGTAAGAATAATGGCGTGAATTTGATGTTTAAAAAATTCAAAAACAAGTACGGGTCTAATCGTAAGGATGGAAATAGAACATGGGAAATATTATAACGGACTGGTCCGGACGAAGCGAAAATGGCTATTCATGAAAATACTTGCGCAATTTTCCAAGACCTTCTTCACATTGTTCTTTCATGGGTATTCTTATGTTGATTTGTTCAAAACGACCCTATATCATTGGTTAATGAAGTGTAGAGTAGGTTGAATTGAAATTCAAATCGTAAACTACGACAGCTGATGGAGGTCTCAAGCTAAAAGAAAGTAATGACACCGTAGATAGAAGACGTTTTTAGAGCAAGGTCCGCGGCAAACCTGGGCAATTTGTCCACATAGCCAGCTAATTTAGACTTTTCATATGTAACAGCGTCGATTAGATGGATATTCAGAATTGTGCTCGTTTCTGCGAGATCCTTGCTCGTATGAGCTGATTTACTCTAATATTTGGCACACATCGAATAATTATCCCCCCCTCTGGTACGTCATGGGCTAACGCAGCAGGGTATTATCCAATACTTCCCAGAGTTCGCACGATGACAATGAATCTGCAAGGAATCATAGAAAGAATAAATCAAACGAAGAATCCCTCGAGATTGGTAGAATTTTGATTGAGCAAGCTCAACTTTCAAGAGCAAAAAGATCCAATAAGTTTTTTGAAGAAGGGTCCATATTCAATGTGCCCTCCCGATTGTCGCCTATGGAACTGAAACATGGAACCTCACCAAAAAATTGGATTTCAAACTAAGAACCATTCAACGTGCACGGGAGAGGATCATTATTAATATTATATGGAGAGACCACAAGACAGAACAGTATGTTAGAGAGAAAACAGAGGTCAAAGATATCATAGAATCCATTGAAAAATAGACATTGCAATGAGCAGGCAATGTTGCAAGAATGAAAGACAACTGCTGGGCATCACAACTCACAATGTGGATGCCCCGAGGTCATATGCGAAATTGTAGCCAGTAGAAAACAAGATTGCATGACGATTTAGGTATGTTCAGAAAATATTGTCTCCATGTAGCCAACGACCGAGAGGTCAGTCGAATCAAGGGAAGTTCTATATCCTACGACGGACATTAAAAAGCTAATGATGACGATGATGATGATTGGATTTTTTTAAAAATTCCCCATTTAATAGTTTTTTGTTTTTTTTTTCATTTGGGGCTTCTATTAGCAATGGTCAATTGGCCGACTGCAATCATGCTTGCTTTTTCATTTTTCATTTCGAATTTTATTGTGATCACCTTCTTACAAACGGCAGGAGAAGAAACTTATCCATTGATCACCCCAACATGCTACCAAAAGTCATTTGTCACGCGACAGTTCCTATTGAGTGACTATTCTTCTATTCTTTAATTTTTACTCAATGATGTTGAAAATGACGGAGAGTAGAAGAGCTAATGTTCTCCCAGCCAATAGTTTCACTTCTTTTGAATTTTCGCTTCCTATTTCCGCACGTGCGTGTATTTGTGTCATTGCGCACACATATATGTGTGTGTTTAGATATCTATTTTTACTTCTTTGGCTCTACACGTATGAAGATAAAAATGTGTGTCGGGCAAAAGCAGTTATTAGAAAGTATCATGGACGCATGTGCATTCATCTCCTTGTCTGCACGCCACGCTACTACGCATGCTCGCGAATGAACTCCTAACAAAAAGCGCATTTTGTAATTCATTGTCAGCGCTTCTTTGATTTTGACGCAGACAGAATGAAAAAATCATCGAGAACGAGTCATCCATCCATTATAGAATTTTTCTTATGGATTAATGTTTTTTCTCTCATTTGTATGTTTCTGAAAGAATGCGCCAGTTACAATTTCTGAAAATTCTATAAGATCATTGATTTACCGAAGTCATTCTCAATGGGGGTGATATTTCTCCCAAGGGGCCAAAGTTAAGATGGGAGGGGCAATAGCTCGTTACATACAAATGAATTTTCCTTTAAAAAAAGTGATCTTTTACTTTGTGTCAGTGAAGTAGACAAATTAAGGGAAGCTACTCCTACTTGGTATATTACAAAATGTTTGTTAAAAAAAGATGTTTCAATTACTTATTTCCGTTCCCATTGTTGAGTTATTTCATTACGCAGGAATATATAGATCGTCCTGAAGCTCCAGATAACTGCAGTAAACAATTTATTATAAAATTTACTTAGCTTCGCCACGATAATGAATTAAGAATGGAAAGCAATGTTCCTTTTGCGAAATATACAATCCAGCTACTTGATGTAGGTATTTGACTAGAAGTCGTCCTCAATGGGGGAATATCACCCGAGCGGAAGCGGAAGTTGAGCTAAGGTACGATTGATTTAGAGAAAAATGACCAAAAGGAAGTGATAAGGAAAACTTTGATTTAGGGAATATTCTAATATCAAAGGTATCACGGGGATAAATTGATTTTAAAAAAAGTTTTAAGGATTTATCTATCTGTAGCAATAATACTATTCTTAAAGCTGTAAGTCTGTGATATCTGACCACAGTATTGACTGTTACCGTAAAAATTTGCCGATGTCATTCTTAGTGTAATATCTTTTTATATTGTCTAAAGCTGTATTATTTGTGATCACTTCATTTATGTGCAGATCTGTTTCGATTAATCTAGCTAGTCAGAAATAGTTTTTCAACACAATCGTCCTCGTATTTTACGCTTGTAGTGTTTACTTTTAATGTATATATTATAATAAGTTAATTGAGTAGTCAGCTCCTTCATAATGAACTAAGAATTTCTATTTTATAAAGTACGGAGGGTTATCAGATAAATGACATTATATACTTCATTTTACAAAGCCCTCTCAACTCATATGATGTTAATCGAAACTTTTAATTATTATTTCTGTTTACAATATCACTATTCTGGCACATGCTTAGAATACTCAAAACTCGGCAGTTATGCCATAATTGAATTTTACTCTAAAATCTTTGAAGAATAATGAAAGTTTCATTCCATGTACTGTACGTGCATAAAATAGAATTTTACCCGAACTGGAGTACAGATTTCTGTGGTCAAAGGTGAATTAGTGATCTGCACTGGCAAAATAAACGAGGAAAATGGTCCGATCATATCATACACAATTAATAATACACTCAGTCCAATAAGATTCAGACATTTATTAGGATATGGTTCTTATCAGGGATTTTCTTAAATTAAAAAAATTAAGTTTATTAAATCTTCAAAAGTAAAACTACGAGAAAACTAGTGTTTCTAAAAGATTTAGTTACTATTTGTTATCGATTGTATACGTATATGTATGATAAAACACTAGAGCTTGGCTCATCCCAAAATTACATATTTTTGGAACATGTCGGACTTTATCGTACGTAGAATAGCAATCCACACGAGTCATGCAAAATAATTTTCCGTCCATTGTACGAAACTACGACTTTTAAGTATTTCAGTCACTTCTTTCCAGTATCACCAATTGAGATATTACACATCTAAATTTAGATATATTGCCATTTCAAATATTTCCTATCTAAATTTAGATGATTTTAGGTAAGGATATATAATCTGAACTTTAGTATTCGCTTTTATTGAATTTCTCATTAACCACCGACCCAAACAACTTCAAACTGGATACTGCAATGCATCGTGTGCTGACTGATACATCTGGTGAATGTTAACTTGACATAATGATCAGTAATTGAGTAATTGTGGATTTACAGAGACGGACAGAGATTTCTCCATATTGCAGTTAGGTATGGTTTCTTTGAATTCCCCTGAGAAAACTCCCAAGCATCACAATGAGTCAAACGTTCTAGAAGTTTACAATTACAGGGAGTTGAAGTTGGAAATCTCAATCATGGGCTTACCTCCTATTTATTTCTTTTCACATTATGGGTCATTTCTACAAAATCAAATTTTCCGTCATTTCTGTCATTTCTTATCCCCCCTCTCACTTTTTTTCTGCCCCCTCTCTTTCTCCACCCCTCTCCCTCTAACTGTCACGCTGATTCTCTTTCCTGTTTTACTTTCCGCTTTTTTCATCCTTCTCTCTCCTTTTTCTTCTATTGATTCTCAGTACATGATTTTTGAATAAGCCATTTAACGTATGATGATGATAATGGTGATGATGATGATCATCATGATGATGATGATGATGATCATCATCATCATCATCATGATCATCATCATTCTTCTTTGACATAGGCCTCCAATTTTCACCAGTTTCACCAGACCTCTCGGTTGTGAGCGTCGCGGAGCCAGTACTTTCTGGACATTGTTTAGTTTGTCACGTCATATCATTCCTTGCTGCCGGCCACAATTCTGCAAATGGTGTGTAGGGACCCTTGTTGTGATACGTGATGTCCAGCGATTGTCTGACATTCTTGCAACATGGCCGAAGAAAATTTGATGGTTGCTTTGGCGACAATACCATATCGAGGAATAAAATGTTGAAACAAACAGAATTATCAAATTTTATTTCAAAGATGGCGTTCTCAGCAAGTTGTAAACATGTATACGTACATATTTATTATGTTTGTGTATATGTATATATTTATAGGTTCGTTTCAGTATTTTTATCGTTGCATACATTGAAAGGATGAACGTCAGAAATATAAAGATTGATCACCGTAGAATGTTAGCTCTATTCCCCTTAGTGGCTATAAAATATTAATATTTATGAGAAAATACATACTACCACGAACACACACACACACACACACACACACACACACACACACACACACACACATATATATATATATATATATATATATATATATATATATATATATATATATATATATACATACATACATACATACATATATATGTTTATTGTGTGGAAAGCTTGGCAGTTTTAAGAACTAAAGATCTTATTGAGGAATTTCTAAATCTATTCATTTATTTATTTATTTATTTAATTACATGCGTGTCATGAGAGTCAGTTTTCCACTATATTTTTACGAACATTTTATGGCTGTTCGTGAAAGGTGTTTAGAGGGTTAATTGAGTTTCATGCTGGTGGTGCAATTGTCAGACGGTTTGACGATTGCACTGCAAAAAACAGGATTTCTCTCTCTGTTTCCCACACAAACACTCTCCCTCTCTCTTTCTTTCTTTCTTTCTCTCTCTCATACGCTCTCTCCCTCCATCTCTTTCTCTATATATATACAAATATATCCAAGTACAGATCAGTAATAAAATATCCAATGTGTGATGGGTTTATTTCACGAAGTGCTCAATACATTCAAAATTGATTCAAGATTGAGTAGAGTCTGAAATATGATGGAATACTGAATTTCATTTCGAAACACGTTCATGTTCCTGTCCTGATTGAGCTTCTTCATGCGAATCACCCTACTGGGGCTTCTTCATGCGAATCACCCCACTAGGGCTTCTTCAGGCGAATCACCCCACTAGGGCTTCTTCAGGCGAATCACCCCACTAGGGCTTCTTCAGGCGAATCACCCCACTAGGGCTTCTTCATGCAAATCACCCCACTAGGGCTTCTTCATGCGAATCACCCTACTAGAGCTTCTTCAGGCGAATCACCCTGTTAGGGCTTCTTCATGCGAATCCCCTGAAGAAGACCAAACAGAGAAGACATAAACGTGTTTTGAAATGGGGAAGTTTCCAATTGAATGATGGAATCAAAATTTAATTGATAGTTAATCCTAGCGAGTGATCATTACTGTTAAAAAAAAAAAAGAAGGTTCAAGAAAATTGCCAAGTGATGTAACAAAATCGATTTCTTGACAGCTTGGTGAACTCATTGCAGAATGTCAAAGTAGATAAGTAGATGTGCTCCCCAAAAGTATTGAAATACTAAAAAAAATGAACAGACCTGGTTTGTCACTCAGTAGAAACCGTCAAATGAACAACGTCTCATGCTAGTATGCAGTGTTGGGAGTGATCAATTAAAACTTTTGAAAAAAGAGCTGATCGATAAAAAGTTACTTTACTGGCTTTTTTTTAGGGCTGAAGTTACTAAATAAGTCCAAATTTTGGAAAAAAAGCCAACAAAAAACAGAAACAAGTTTGAATGCTGCCTGACATAAACTAAGGGATCAATAAACTTAAAGTGTAAATCTAACACCCAACAAAATCATAGGTGGGGTAGAAAAAAGACAGTAGAGAGTAAATGTTGAAATTTTCAGTCCTGTAGTCCTGTATGCTGAATGCATGCATACATTGCCAGCTAAACCTACTTCAAAACTTGAGAAACCTATGTTGACAGTTTTGGTTGACGGTTTCTAATTTTGTTGAACGCTTGTCTCATACAGTCACAGCATACTTTTCTTTCTGTGGAAAAGGATATTATTCTTAGTGTATTTTCACATATTCAGAATCGTTTTTAAACAGAAGGGATAATCTTTACAAAATTAAAGTCCTTTTGTTTGTAGAAGATCAACTAAAGCCATAATAAGTATAAAGTAAAATATTCTTATCATCTGTTCCCGAATTGATACTGTTAGATAATAGGATAATACTCTTTAGGTTATCATATTATTCATTGATTTCACATCTGTATTTTAAATTAAGGACACATCGAACACAGGATGCAAATAATAAACTTGTATTGGATAGCTATGAATATTAGCCCAAGATGAATTCCCAGAATAGATCTATGGAGATAAATTCTAAAAAAAAAATGTGTTCACAGTTTAAATGAAAAGCAAGTTTAGTACACAGTTTGATTGTTGATAAATGCGGAAAAAGGTCCAACGAAGGGTTAACAATAATTATCAGGTTTTAATTCTTGGAGGAATTGAAACGAGGGGCGAAAGTTTACTGTAGGTACAAAGTTCTTTGGTGATATCTACTACGGTAATAATGAGATGAAGGGAAGAATGTAGGAAAAAGAATGTCACTTATAGAATGTAAAATCGAGTCTTGGAATGCCCGTCAATTTATGGTCACCTCCACTAAAGCGACTAGGATGTTTATTTTGGAAGCCCTTCCTAACTAAATAAAGTGTGTTTTGCTTTGTTTCGATGTGTTTATAGCGATGAAGACGGAAATATCTCCAGAAAAGGGACGATTATTCTGTATATTTGAAGGTGTATGAAAATACTTGGTGCGTATGTAAAAATTACCTCAACTAGGGGAGAGAGCGAAAATGCAAGCTTACCTCGACGCCGTCAGAACAGAGAGAGAGAGATAGAGGGGCAGAGATTACCACCGAAAGCTTAAATACCATAATGATAACAATCAGTTATCCTATTAGTTGTTCTGTGTGACGTCAATGTGGAAGAAACAAAGAATTTACCATTCCTGTAGACTAACTTACCGTGTGTTTGGGATTGCAGGTAGATCTCTAGCGAGGGCAGATAACTCAAAATATATCTATTTTTTGTTCTATTTTCAGTGCTAAAAGGTGGGCACTATAAAGTACCCTCTCTCAGAGAGATTCTAAAATCTCTAGATGGAAAATTAGTCAATATATGTGGTACAGAACAGTTTAGGCCACTGCACCTGGTGCCTGACGCGTGTCACAGCTTTTATTGGCTGTGTCTGGAGTGTTTGTTATGGCTGTTGTGTTTGATGCTTTTTGTGCTGGCCATTCTGATGTAGATGGTTCTGTGATTATGTTATCTGTTAATGCATCAAGGAAGGCTGGTTTTAATCTGTTTATGCATATATTTTTATTTGTGTTTTAATGAGTAATGTGTAGTATTTTTGGTTTCTGTGTATGACTTTGTATCGGCCTTTATAGGCTGGTTGAAGTGGATTCTTGTATGTGAGGTCTTGTACCAAGACATGTGTACATATACATAATACGTCATGAACGTATGTGTTTTTGCTTGCCTTCCATGTTTGTGAATGTGATAGTTGAGCCATGTGAAATCTTAGTCTATCGAGGAAAGAATGGATGTTCGTTGGTTCTATAAGTGTATTAATGACCAGTCGTCCTGGTTGGCGTAGTGTTGTTCCATAGACTAGTTCTGCTGACAAACATTCCAAGTATGTCTCTACAGCTGCAGAGAGTCCAGGAGGAGCCAGTTGTGGGTGGTTTTCAGAGTGTATGTCGTCTAATTGTGCTTCCTGGGAAGTTTTCAGGGGGTGATGGAAGTGTCCGACCCAATCGTTTGCTCCAGGACGATAGGCCTTTGTGTAAACTCTCTTGCTACCCAGGAGGTTCGTCAGATGTTGAAGATCGACTCGAATAGTCGGTTTTGATTACCGAACAGGACACCGAATCGAACTATCCAACCTGACAAAGGAGTACGTGTTAATCTCTCTGCAGGGATGTTTGCGATTGGGAAAGCCTCAGGCCAGCATGTGAACACAAGCCACCAAGTATGTATCTCCACTGAATGATGGTAGGGGTCCTATGACGTCGTTGTGGATGTGTGGAAACTGCTCATTGGGGCTTGGAAACTCACCAACCGGTGCACGCATGTGGCCGCTTATTTTCGATTTCTGACATGCCATGCAGGCTTGCACCCACGGGCGGACGTCAGATCTCATTTTAGGTCATACATCTCTTCCAGAAACAAGCCTGATCAAAGATTTCACTGCCAGATGTGATGTGTCATGTATGGAATTGAATAATGGTCTCTGTAACTTGTTCGGGATGAAGGGACTCAGTTGATTTGTTGTTGTATCGGATGTGATGCGAAGGTCTGACAGTGAGAATGAGAAGTTGTGTATTCGGAGTGCCGTGTTTGTTGATTGAAGATAGATTTGTTTGAGATGGAGAAGGAAGGTTCTTTAGAGAAAAGAAAGGATTGCTTTGTATTGGTAATGGCATATGTGTAAAAATCACCCTAATTGAAGTAGAGAGCGAGAATTTGAGATTACGTCGTGGCTGTCAGAACAGAGAGAGAAATCTTGCTGTCAAAAGCTTAAATACCATGAAGATAACAATCGGTTATCGTATTGGTTGTTCTGTGTAACGTCGAAAAGGAGGAGACAGATAATTTACCATTTCTGTAGGCTACTTCACTATGTGATAAGGATTGCAAGTACATCACTGTCAAGAGCAGATAACTCCAAATATATTTGATTTTCGTATCTATTATTCAGTGCTAAAAGTTGGGTACTATACTTACATATGATGCATTTGCTATATATTCGAAACATTCAAGTGACTTTGATAAACATCACACAGATGCATCAATAATATGACGTATGAAAAAGAGTTTAATTTACAAATTTGAACCAGGTAAGTGCATTTAGCGCTCTGTCAAACGTACGTACGAGTTTTTACACAATTTGCCGACTTTGATTTTGTAATAACTTCCGAAAAAATCAAACAGTTTTAACAAAATATATATAATCGTGCACATAGTTTGATTTTGAGTTACTTTTTTAATTATACCAACTCACAGAAATTGCTCTGAAAACTACTACATACAAATATATAGGAAATTTTTACTCCAAATTTGATATAACGCAATGCATATCTAAACTATCATATCATAATCATGATATCAACAAATGTTCCGTATACGCTTAATTTGACCCTGCGAATGGATTTAAAAATAGATATCAATTAGAGAATATATAACAAGATTTTTAGTGTTGGAAATTCGGAAGATTCCTATAGTTGGGCAAAAATGGCTTACATGTATATATGTTACAATGGGGCAGTTGGTTAATGTGTTCATTTTGAAATCGAGAGATTGATGATTCAAATTCACCCCCAAATTCCTTTTTTTTTATTGTTGAGGACGTCATGTATGCCTGTTGATATTAAAGAAAACAGGACAAGTAAAAAAAAAAAAATGCGTACCGGACGAAGAAATATTAATGCAGTGGCAAAATTGAATGGTGTTTTTGTTTTTTTTTTTAAATTGTATTTTTAGTTGTATTTGTATAGATAGTTAGTGTGTGTCTATTTCATGTTAAAGCATTCTTGTTCAGTATTTCTACAGTTATACATTTTTTACAATTATATTAACATTCATCGATGGTGTGTATTTTTTTACTTGTATGATGTGTAAAACAAAAGTAGTTTGAAGTTTGTTTTATAGCAATACTCAAAAATAGGACAAATGCTGCGGCAGATTGTAGCTGCTACAAAGTGGCACTTTTACACACTGACATAAAAGAATTCTCGAGCAGATGATTTAAATATTTTTGTGATCATTTTATCTAAAGAAAATCTCGACGCTAAACAAATATAAAAGATGAAATGTTCACGAGAGACAATGCTGAACGACTTCTTTGTATCGTGTTACAATTGGGAATTAGGATATAAGAAATTATTTTTACAAAATTTATATAATTTATTCTGAAATGAATCAGACTTTTAATTAAAAGGACCTCCAGGGAAAACATATAACACCATCCAAATTTAAAGAATAAAACATCCGATTATGACTCAACGCAGTGTGAATGAACAAAAATTATAGATGCCAATTTTAGTGACGTCTCTAAATATTTCTGCATAGATTATTATGAAATTGTTATCTAAAAGTCGTTATTTTCTCTTTACTATCGTAAATACAATTACCGTAAGCATCAGATAAAGATCATGTGTTATGCTTCCAATATTTGCTGTCTTCCCCTTCAAACCTTTAGTGCAGTGTGCCCCATCTGGGGCAGAGGAATCCCCGCTAAAGGGGAAATTTTGGTGGTACAAGGGGGAGGCTATTAGATGAAAATAAAAGTCGTAGTGAATATTTTTGACTTTTTGACCCGTGGGGATGTGTAATTCAAGATGGAGTTTAGCTGTACAATCGAAGGTCTGTATTCTACCAATCAATGCTGTCCATAATAATTATTTTAAATTTAGTTACAGCGTTAGCTTTTTGCCGTCGTATTTATTTGGTTTCATTACCTCCAATGATTTTTTTTTGTTTGATTTTCGTAAACGCCTCCCAGAATTGATTTTGAGGTAATTCAGTTTTAATATAATTAGTGGCGACTACCACAGATTTTTGGCGAAAAGCAACAAGCGTCGATGAAAAAAAAAGTCTGAAATTTGAAACCTATTAATGTAATCGCAATAATCTTTGTGTTATTATTATAAAGGAGATTGTGAAAAATTATGAACTTGACATTTTTTGTAGACAATTAAGATCAGAAAATAATCGCGGCGGAAAAATTATTTTCTCTCGTGAACCGCTAAACTTGTTACAATTTAATTAAATGGGAGGGTAGGGGAAATACTAATCTTATTGACAAAAATGAGGATAGCCTTGAAAAGCTTGGAAACAACTGCTGTAGTGGGACACAGAAAAGGAGAGGTAGAAAATTCAAGCACTGATTGTAATTTAAACGTATCATCATCATCTTTTTAGCACCCGTCGTTGGGCCCACACCATCCAGTAGATTCACCCAGACTTATCATGGGCGTAGTTAAGCCAATACTCTCTGAACTTATCTATTTCGTCATGCCATTTTACATTTTGCTGGTCACAGATTTGCGTATGATCTCAGGGATCAACGTTGTGAGTCAGTTGTCTAACGTTCTTGCAATATGACCGATTCATTGCCATTTCAGTTTCCTAATGGATTCTATGATATCCCAGTTTTTTTTCCTAACATACCACGCTGTTTTGTGATCTCTCCATGTGACGTTGAGCATGATGCACTTTGCATAGTTTTCAGTTTTAGGGTTAATCTTTTGGTTAAGTTCCATGTTTCAGCCCCATGGGTGACTATTGGGAAGTTACATTGGTTGCTGACCCTTCTTTTTCCTTTGTTTATTCTGCTCTCTCGTGAGACCAAATAGCATTCTTTACTTCAATAAATTATGTTTTCATAAGGGAATATAATGGAAAATAGATATTGTGGTATAATCAGAAAGTGAAAAACTGGACTTTGAATTAGAACTCAATGTTATCCAATCCTTTTATTTGATGTTTTTGCTTTTCCCTCTCTTCATACATAACTTACATTAAACAGGATTAGTAATGTCTCTTCCTGAAAATAAAGAAAATACAAAGCGTGCATCTCTCCTGTAAATCACTCGATACGTTTTATAACAACTGGAACTAAACATTTCGAAATTTCTATCTCGAGATATTCTTTCAGGCCAATGGTAGCAGTATGCGTAGAAGTGAAACAAAAATTTAATGAATAAAATTATCTTTAGTGTATTATTAAACATTTTTGAGTTTTGTATTTCATTGAAGTTTCTCCCACAAATTAATTTAGAAATATGAGTTTCTTGAAAGTTATACATCTTAATTACTCGTAGGGTTCAGGCATGTTGGTCTAAAGCATTGTAGTGTTGATAGTAGTCTCGCAGTTGTGAGATTTGCTGGTAATAGTAATTTGAGTTACCGAGGATTGAAGAAAGATAGTTATAAAGCCAGATGGCACTTTTGTATTACCATGTATTTATGTACTGCCGAATTGTTATGAGTTATCACTTGAAACAAGATACTGTTTGTTATAAGCATTAGCTGTTGTCTTTCATCCTGAATTCGGACTTTCTGCTCCGATGAATGCCTGGGGCATCGGTACGGTACTGAAATGCACAAGAGATACTCATTGACACTGAAATCCACTAAGAACTTTTGGAAATATTGTGTGGACGGACATGATTTTGGGTGATATTGTGTGGTGTGGGCGTATAACTACATTGTAGTGTTGATAAAATTCAACAACCCCTTCGTAGCTCATTTTCCAACCTTCTGTAGTATTCCATAGATATCAATTGAAAAACTTTCCGAGATATCATGTGGACAGTAATGAATGTATGTATGAAAATAAGTACCATAAGTTCAACGACGCGTCTGCCATCCGTGGATAGACGTATCACGAAGAGGAGAAAGGGGATGGATAAGAGTAAGTACTCTTTCTTTGATACAACTAATAAAATATTGCAATATGAAATATTCTGCAAATATTATTTTATAGATATCGTAAATAGCCATTTTAAGCGTCTTTTTACAATTGACTTTTTTCTATCATGGTGTATTTAGCAACTTAAGAAAAATTGATTTGGTTAGATTTTCTCTTAATGCATCACATCTTTAATGACATCAAGTCTTTCAATGATATCATAACTTTTAGTGACATTATACCTCTTCCTCTTTTCCTATTTATATTTTTTAATGTGCGGGGCCGACCGACCGATCGAATAGCGTCAAATAGAGATAAGTGGACACAGCTAAAAAAAACAAAAACAAAAAAACAACTCTAGATTATCTCTCAATCAAAATCAATTCTTGGATACGCTCTCCGATTTAATCAACTCTTCGTTGCTCCATTGCCCTCTCTTCAACAGAATTATATTAAGATTCATAAAATACATCTGGAGATATCTTGAAAATAAATAGAAAAGCGGAAAGATGCAGCCAAACACACACACCTCCCCGACTTCGTTGGCAGACATAATTAGCATTTTAAAAGGAAACACATAAAATTAGGAAGTTGACTTTTAAAAGACAGGCGATGTAGCATGTGACAGAAAATAATCTATAAAAATTATATAAAAAAAAATTTTTGTAATTCTTTTTCGGTGACTTGTCGATAGAATATTTTTGTGTCTGTACACAATGGTTTAATATCTCCATGCAGAGAAGATGGAAACCATTGGTAGCAAGATGGTGAGTTTGAAGAACCCCCACCTTCATAACTACACGCTTTTGGACACATGTTAAGTCGTTGTCGTGCTCAGAGACTAAATTTACTAAATCTTGATTATATTTAAATTTTTTGACAAACTTGTTGAATTAATAACGAATCATTTGTTTATGGCGTCAGTCTCTTTAAAATTAACCCATTATCGATTCCTTTTCTTACACTATTTTCATCACTAAGAACAACCTATTTCATAATATAGTTCCATCTACTTCACATTAAATGTTTTAAATGGGTAAACTCGGTTTTGATAGACGCCATTGCAAGCTCTTCCCGCCTTTATGACGACGCACTTTTAGACGCTTTTATTTATTTCATATTAAATGTCATGCTATTTAACTTTCTTCTTCGACAAAGTGCATATGATATATGATATTTCTCGAAAGATCAGTCATTTGGAAAGTGGAGTTCTCATATTGAAGGATGCATTTCAAAGTAAAAAAAAAAAAAAAAAAAAAGAGAGAAAAATTGTTCAGCTCAAATGACAACTCCCACTAAGACAGGTATAACATTCGTAACGAAACGATAGCAATTGCATTCTTCCGTTTTCCACAGGCAAATAACGTACGCTTTACCTTTTAGGCTGCCAAGTAGAACTCAATTCTCTTAGAATTCATAAAAATCCCTTCAACTTTTCCAAATACAGGGCTGAATCATAGCAAAACTGTGAATATGCTCATCTGTTTCATCCACATATTCGGTTATGGAAGCCATTCTGATTTAACTACACAAATATATTTTTAAAAAAATAGGTCTGATTCGTCCGTCGATAGGAACCGTCACGTGACCAACGTCTTTTGACAGGATGCTGTTTTGGTGGTGATCGATTAAAAAATTCGAGAAAGGGTTGATCAATGAATAAGTTACTATTCTCGTATTTTGTTGAGCAGCGATTACCAAAAAAAGTATGAATTAAAAAAAAACAAAAAAAAACAAAAAAAAAAACAGAACAAACATGAATATTACAGAAACCAAATTGACCCCCTGATTAAAAACTTAAGGGGGTGTAGAAAAAACAAAAAACCAAGCGTTTTTTGTAAACATAATAATTAATGAATGTTGGAATTTTAAGCCCTTTAGCTCCATTGGTATGGTGCATAGACATGATAAATATATAACCAGCCAGCCACACCGACTTAAAAACTGGAGAAACCAATGCAGGCAGTTTTAGTGACCATTTTTCATGAATTGCTTCTTACAAAAGTATCAGGACAAAAAAAAAGGCACCTACAATTGATTACCCACCAAAGCCATACTTATTACAGCGGGGGGGGGGGGGACATTCTTTGTTGAAATAGTGAGATATTTGATGAACGTACCCTCATTTACCGTAGGGGAAGCAGTTCTGTTTGGTCTCATGGCCCCCCCACCCAAACAATTGAAGAATTAAATTCGTCAACACCTGTCAGTACTGTAAAAAATGAGTCATACACCCAACCCCACCCTCAAAATACTAAGTAAAAAAAACAACAACCAAAAAAAAAACAACCAATAAACAATGAAACGAACGACTACACCGAATGTTATTTCTCGCCTACGCAAAAGACTTTCGTGTTTCAGCTGATTTTTTTTACAATTGAAACAGATCCTCTGCTTAGAATTATCAGACTATTATGTTAAGAGTTCATTCATATGTTTGTAATCTATATATAAGTATGTACTGTGATAACCTTCAAATCGAACAACTCTAAGATACGAAATCTCACTTAGCGAGAGGTTCCAATCGCTAAAAGAAGAAATCTCTTAGAGAATTACCTCCATCTAGATTTCAATTATAATTAGGTGCTCATTTTCAGACAGACAGACGGCTGGACATTTGGTGGATTATTATCATTTATCTATTTCACCATTTAAATGTTCATTTGTATTTAAAACATTATTTATAAATCAATTATTACATTACAAATGGTTTACAAGATTATTGCTGATATTTTGGTGGTCTGATGTTTTTATTTTGAAAAAATTACTAAAATTCCATTGGTTTAATCATTCATTTAACAAATTTTCATCTAACAAAACGTCAAGAGAAGTACCACTATATATATATATATATATATATATATATATATATATATATATATATATATATATATATATATATATATACACATATATATATACACACACACACACACACACACACACATATATATATATATATATATATATATATATATATATATATATATACTACTTCGTTGTTTTTGGTGATAGTGGCCGCTTATTGTCTCTTTGTTTCCCTTCCATACACACCCACCAACCCACCAACAGTCTCAGATGTTAATCGACTTTCTACACGAGATTTCTCGTGAACAATAATGTGTCCCAGGAAACCCTTAGTGAAGTTCAAGAACTCCATGGCATCTATTTTGGACTGTGAATAGAATAGTTCAAAAGCTCTTGATTTTCTCAGATTAACTGCCGAAAGAGAGAAAATATTCAAGACGATGATTCTTGAATTTAAAAAAAATGTCTATCAAATAAATAATTCATAATATCCTTAATACATGTTATGCCTACCTTGGGATTCATTCATAACATTTTTAGAACTACCCACCATCAACCATTTCTCAGGCGCTTGGTGACTGAATTGAAAACTGATATCACTGTGATGATAGATGACAAAAACAGTTTTGTCGAACTGCTTACAGAAATGTTGGATCACATGAGCCTACGATACTGTGTAATAGGATAGACTACTTAGAACCACTTATGCCTGATTTGATCGATCATAGAAATTGTAGTAGGGCCTATCACGGACTTTCGACAAAAGTAACATATGTTGATAGAAATTCCTGAAACCTGTAACCTATCAATTCTATCGTGATATTTTTGTATTATTGATAAGAAAAAAGTTTGTAGCGGATTATCATGTAAAAAATGTTTGATTAGACTATATAAATCCGGAGATAATTATTGTTCAAATGTTGTTTACACTTCCAAACTGGTAAACCATGAACATTTGGATTAGGAAAAGTTAGCCCAGTTAAAACAACAATTGAAATTTTTTCACCAAAAATATACTTATGAACCAATTTCAATAGATCTTTTCAATTTTTAATATACTTTTTTTTATAAGAAGGGCATTTTGTATTTTCAAGTCCCACCCTGTCTTGATTTTATGAAATTTCATTGAATGCCAAAAATATTGACATTTCTATTTATTTTTCTTGTTCCAGATAAGTTGCCGGAGAAGTTAAATCGGTCGAAATTTTATTCAAAAGTGCACTCGTTTTTGTAATTAGCTCTGAATTTGAAAATAAAAAAACACAATAAGATTAAAATATTTTTCAGTGCTTTTCATTAAGACTTTGGTTTAAAAAAAAATATCTGCTGGAATTTTTCAAATGTATTTTCAATAATATTGTTATTGAATTACCAATGTTTAAGCTTCTTGGATGCTCTTGAAACATTGATATTAAGAAAGAAAAGTGTTTCACTTATCGATAAATATAAAGATTCACAATTATTCTTCAGAGAATTTTTATTTTCTGTTTCATTACGTACGATAGATTTCATCCAGTACGGTAGTGCACAATTAAAAAATGTGAATTACCTCCCCCTTATATTTAACAGTTTGTGTTGAGAGAAGATACACAAACAATTTGATTAGGTGTAAACATTTCCTGTTATAGATTAAACAATGTAGAATTTTGAGCAAACACACACTGACAACTGTATCGAACTTAACAAATAGAGTAAATGAAGACTGGCTGGGAGCTGGAGTGTTGCTATTTTATTTGGCAATGAAGATGATACCTTGAGTCAAATACAAGACGAATAAACAAGAACCCTGAGTTCAGCGATGCGACCACCATCCGTGGTAGTGGTAGCACGAGGAGGAGGAGGATGAGGAGCAAGTAGTTTCTCTTACAGTCAATTGATTTTCATACTTGTAAAATATTGCGGTACGGAAGTATTATCTGCAAGTATTACCCCCCCCCCAGCCAAAAAAAAAGCAAAAAAAAAAAAAAAAAAGAAAACGTAAATGGCTATTTTTAGCTTTTTTCCCTTAATACAAAAATACCGACCTTGTACATGCTATCATAAAATAGCAGATGGTAAAAAACATGCGTGGATAGATGTTTTTTAATGACTTCACATATTTTAATAGCATCAGACTTCCCCTTAATTCCATCTTTCTGTTGATTAAAGTAATTAGAACCGACCACAAAGCGTCTTATTGGGATGTCTGGGCATATCTTAAAAGTATCCTTGAATCAGGAACCTGTCAAACGATAAAAAAGACCCAGTTTGCCGCTGCTTCCTAATTTATCTCATGTGGCTCAGTTGAGCGTTCAACAAGCAAGTTCTTTCTTCTTTCTAATAGGAAGGATCATGTATTTCTTTGCATGTGAGCTCATCGCAGCTACAGCATTGGAAGGAACGAAAGACGCAAGACTCATGTCGGGATTCAAAATCGAACCTTAATTTTTCTTCTTCAGCCAACCGAAAACGCATCGATAGTCTTCGTTTGGAGACCAAACAAAATCCTCACTCACATCAAGAGAGAGAGAGAGAGAGAGAGAGAGAGAGAGAGAGAGAGAGAGAGAGAGAGAGAAATCAAATATTTGAAAATAAAATGAAATATTCAATTGAAGGGTCCCCATCAGACCTGATATTGTAACAGGTCTATTTAAGTTCGAATGTCATTGAGTGAGTCAAAGAAGAAGTGAGTAGTGCTCCTACATTTGCTAAACAGTTTGCGTTGTGGATATGGAGTGATCCGACAGAATGTAGGTGAAATTGGCAATTGGAAGGTGAAGAGAAATAGGTGTCACATCTAAATTTGTTTTATTCCCTGGCCCTAGTTCTATACTTTTCGATGGGGGCCAGACATCTTTTTCGGAGAAAAGATATTTTCAGCGGTTCACAGAGAAAAATTTGCTGAATATATGTTTGATGCTAAAATTCTCTGAAAAAGATGGTTGGTCACCGTCAGAATGCATCGGAATAATAGAAATAATTGAGATATAACATTTATTTTTCAAGTTTTTCCCTTCACCTTCTAATCACCATTTTTATCTATATTTGCTAAAATGCAAACGAGACAGGAAAAGGCACTCGTTACCTTAACAGTCAAGGCACAATTGCTCATCAAAATCTTGGACACCACCGATGAAAATAAGTTTGGTGATGATGAAATTATTTCTCGAATTTCTAAGCTTCCAACGAGTAAAGGGAACTAGTGACAATTCACCTTTTTCCCCCAATCCATTTTCAAGTTTCAGGTTCCCACTTAGTTTTTCTCCTGATATAACATTCATCATTACGGAATCTTTCATTTCAATTTCCCGTTTTTGCAATCAGTATCACATCTACATGTCGGCTCGGATAGTGTAATGGTTAGCAAGTCTGTCTAACACACAAAGGTCTTGAGTTTCGATTCCCGGTACAAGCAAAGAGTATCAATTAAGACATCCATCCAATTTGCACTCAGTAGCTAATTGAGTACATTTTAAGCAGTTTAATTAGAGTAGAGGTATTCCTTCACTATATTTGCATCCTGCCAAGGGGATGATCATAAAAAAATTGTTTGGTCTCGACGAGGCTAGCAAAGATCATTAAGTTGACACATGCAGCAGAAACCAGAACTTAGTCGCCAGCCGATATATCCAATTTGGCGTTGTTTCTTAAGAAATGGAATCCTTTAGCTTTTAAATACAACTAGAAGTACCAAAATGTTGATATCAAAACATAAATGAATATGATGTTGCGTGAAAAACTATCCATCCGATGATGATAAATAATAGACTGTTGATAGGATGAGTAATTGATGATAAAGGTTATTGTAATGGGAATATTTGAGATTATTGAGACAATATAGTCATGCTCATATTGAAGATATCATAAGAAAATAAACGACTAACCTGACTGCTGCATGGCCAAACCCTACTACTCTTCCGACAGGAGATGATCATAGAAACGTTTGTAATCTAAATATAATGAATAATTTCTAAGATGCATAAGACTTGTCAGTTTAGCTCAGTTGGTAAGATAGCTGCCTAGCAATCATTTGGTCATGCATTCACATGATGGAAGTAATTGTGAAATTGTGAAGAGTTTACTCCCCTAAAATTTGTGAGGATTATTCTTGTTCTTGTGATTATTGTTACGGGACGAAAACAAAGTCAACTCCTAGTTGGACAGGATTTTTGCAATATGAGTGAAGAATTCAACAAAAAGAGATATCGGTTAAGATGGACTGTTGACAATGATTATGGTGATGATAATATTGAGGGTAATGATGACATCACTTATTGATTATGATACTGATAGGATGATTAATGCAGTTGAAATGTTCATGATGATGATGTTTTATTTTTTCCGTTATGTTGGCTCTTAATCTTTTTATAGTCTTGCTTTATGTAGTATTTTTCTATCTCTGCTTTTTGTTTGATTTCTAATTATTTGATGAATGTACTGAATGTCCTTCCCTCTTCATATTCGCTTTATTTGTCCTTGATTTTTGCATAGATTCTCTTATTTTTCATTTTCTGTTTTAATTCATTTCTTGATTTCAGCTGCGATGTGAGTCGAATCAGGAGACATTAAAAGCCATCAGTTGCTGAGACTTGAGATTCAAGGGAGAGAAGAAGAAGAAGAAGAAGAAGAAGAAGAAGAAGAAGAAGAAGAAGAAGAAGAAGAAGAAGAGGAGGAGGAGGAGGAGGAGGAGGAAACATCCATAAACTGTGGTCTCTTTAATTCTTTGCAGAATTCGATGAAGTCCAGAAAGTGGGCGAAACGCCAGGGATGAAAATTCAACGATCTAAAACAAAACTTTCAATAGTGTCATTCATTTCTCATATCGTCGGATCAACCATAATCCATGTCAATATCTATTCATACTTACATAAGTGCATCTGCACAAAAATGATTTCCATGCGAACGCACGTCACAACCCCATAGACATGCATGCGAATCTGTTATCTTGATTATGTAGAATAAGCATTTCTCCAGTAAAAATTTGAAATTAGTTCATATCTTTTTTTTACAAAATAAAATATACGTACAATTCTTATCTTAGCTATCTTTTTTTTTTCTCACTATGAAATGATTTCAAATTCCAAGACCTTTAGGCAACCGATTGAAAAAAAAAAATCTTATTTTAAGTTCATGTACAAACTATCATGAACAGCAACGTAGTAATTAAGAATTAAACTCAACGAAACATAATGCTTTTATTAGTATAATTCAGTAATGTGAAATACCTTCAATGTTTAAATGTCTGATACATATCTGTAATTTTCAAACGTATGATCCATATCTGCAATATTCAAGGGTATGCTCCATATCTGTGATATTCAAGCGTATGATCAATATCTACAATATTCAAGTGCATGGTAGATATTCATCATTATGATCTAATCACGCACGATGCTAAAGTAAGGTATAAATA
Source organism: Thysanoteuthis rhombus (assembly GCA_963457665.1). Taxonomy (NCBI): domain Eukaryota; kingdom Metazoa; phylum Mollusca; class Cephalopoda; order Oegopsida; family Thysanoteuthidae; genus Thysanoteuthis; species Thysanoteuthis major. The sequence continues at coordinate 73,821,104 of OY735200.1, forward strand.
GTATGAGTTTGGAAACGGGAACCAAAATTCTGCCATTAAAAGTTAAAAATGAAAATAAACATCTGAGCTCAATAATGATACTAGGTAGGTAGAAAAGTAGAAAAAAATTGATTACCATTTTTCTCATCAATCCTAGATTCTCTTTGTTTAAGTTGATCTTTTTGAAGTATTGGGGCTTACTTTAATGTATTGCTTCGTTGCTTTTCATACATATGATCGTATCTTGGTTATTAACACTGATTTCTCGAATTGATTTATCAGGCTTTAACGCGTCGTAATGGTTAATACAAACTTTTCACAAAAATCATCACCAACCAAATCACAAAAGCACTAGATGAAAACCAACCACGGGAGCAAGCTGGCTTTAGAAGAAGCTACTCGACCATCGACTACCTGCATTTGATAAATCAAGTGAAAGAAAAAGCAGCAGAATACAAACTGTCACTGACCATAGCATTTATCGACTTCAAAAAGGCCTTTGACACAGTAAAAATCGCTAAGGTTATGAAGGCCAAAAGGTGTAGATCCAGTATACGTCAGAGTGCTGCAATATATATGCAGTCACAACAGCTCCTTTATCAGGCTACATAAAGACTCGGGCCATTTTCAGTTCCTAAAAGTTTAACACATGATCATCCACACTCTTCACAGCCTGCCTCGAGATGATCATCAGAAAACTAAACTGGGAGCATAAAGGAATAAAAAAAGACAGCAAATATATAGACAACCTCAGATTTCCAGACGACATAGTCCGTTCCACAGAAAACCTACACGACCCCCAACTAATGATAGATGAACTAAATGAAGAGAGCAAGAAAGTCGGTCTACACATGAACTTTAGCAAGATAAAGATCGTATGCAACCATCACGTCGGAATTAAAAACACAAAGATCAGAATAGAGGACGCAAAACTGGAGAAAGTAGACCACTACAACTACCTAGGACAATGAATCTCCATGAGACCATCAAAAGAAAAAGAAATCAAGCGAAAAATCACCCTAGGATGGCAGGCCTTAGGCAGAGCAAGCTCAACCTTCAAAAACAAAAAGATCTCATTAATCTTAAGAACAAGGATATATAACCGACAAGCGAGAGACTGACCATCAAACTGAGAACCATGTAACGTGCTCATGGAAAAATTATGCTCAACCTCACAAGGAGAGAACGCAAGACAACACAATGGATCCAGGAGAAAATAGGAGTCTGAGACATCATAGAATCCATTGAAAAATGGCAATGGGCTGGCCATGTTGTAAGAGTGGCAGATGACCGATGGACATCACGACTCACAACATGGATCCCCAGAGATCCCAAGAGCAACAAAACACTTCTCTATCGTGGGTGTCGTGGAGCCAGTACTTTCTGAATTTGTCTAGTTCATTTCTCCATCTAGTACTCTGCCGGTCTTGGTTCAGATTATTTTTTGCCGAAAGAGAGGCAATGGGTCAAGAAGAAATTTATTCAGTTTGGGAGCGGGTCCAGAAACTTTTAAAGTCCCTCGTCCCCTGCATGGCAACTATTTGTAGACTGATTTTCATTCAGTTTTTAGTGACCATCACATTGGTAGAGGTATGTGCTCTCTGAGTGCCTACTATTTTTTTTTTTAATTTTAAAATTTTTTAGCTCTATTTCATTCGTTGTTGCCAAGATTCAATTACGTACTTCTTTGTTTTGTTATTTCGATTTTGAATCAAATGATGCCCCTGGGATAGAAACAGATTCTTTTTTATTTTCAATCGGGAAATAAGATTTCACTTCATAAAGTAATTGTCAAAAACTTTAGCCTCCAGTAGATTTAATGAAATAACAAAGAAGAAATCATACACAGAGAAGAAAAAGAATAAACAGATAAAAAAGAAAATGTTGTAGGAACATTTTACGAGGTGAGAGTGTTTGCTTACAATACGCTTGGTAGCTGTTTCTTGGCAACGGTAGTTTTATCGATACTGATTTTATACCGAATCATTGTCGAAAGATGGAAAAAATGATCGGTTGTAATAGGGATAAAAATTACTGATTGAAAGGAAGCATTGAAATGATCTGAGTTTAGCACAAAAAACTGCCCTCAAAACATTCATTAAGTGTGGAGTTGTCATTCACATCATCGAAACTGTTCAGCCATTAATGCAGTGATGAATAAAACGTCCACAGATATAATACTGCCCTCGTATTGTCTGTCATGCTTACGTCATCAGTGACGACTGATGACGTAATTAGTAAATATAGAATGTTACGTTAAACATGACAAATTATATAAATTGTATCTTTACCTAATTTTGTCTAACTCCTAGAGTTGACTCTATCATCGTAAATTCGTTGAGCGCTTGAATTCAAGTCTTGAATTCAAGACATGAATGAGAAAGAGAAAGAGAAAGAGGGGGAAAGAGTGATGCATTGACGTCATTTAGTTTCAACTCGTGTTTCCAAGTTCTCGGTAATTTTTTTACTAAACATTGAATTTCTGTTATGAAAAATATTATTTTTATATTATAACAAGTACGAACATTTTTATCTATTTTCCCAATTACCGTGCTAATAAGGTTGTCTTTCATACAGTTGATACAAAAACATGACCATCATGAAATATAAATTAGAAAAAGACAGCAGATATTTATCCATGATTTTGAGTTATCCGTCCAACCAACATATGTTATTCATAATCACAAATAAGTTTCAATTTTCAGTCGTGGGTGGCTAAGTAGTCGAGGATGTTCTGCTAAAAATTAGAAGATCTCAACTGGGAGCGAACTTTTATTTCTTGCTTTCGGGGTCAGTGGCGCATCAACCATTAGACTGAGAATGCTTTTCTATCTTTCTCTCGTCAAACTCCATCTAAAAGCCCAACCAGGTCGATTTATTCTGCCGAAGTTTGCAATAGCATTCCCAGGAACCAACCAAGAGTTGAAATTGAGCAAGTGGTTTTGGGATGACATTGGATGGAGGAATGAATTCGATTTAGTTTACCTTTTAGATTTCAATGGAATAAGGTAGTTTGACCCCAAGCTTGTTACCTTCAGTTAAGTTTGCTATTAAGGAAATATTGAATATAAGCAAGGTAATGTTTTTGGTATCTTATATGTAGAATGCACGTACAAAATTACTTGATCATCACCGTCCGCAAGAGGTAAACTAGTATTTGATATTAATCCTGGTCAAGAGACTGAAGCGTTCAAATCTCTTATTATCCTAATACTTGACCTACCAATGAGCTGTGCCACAATTCATAATCACTATCAGCCTTTTAGCGTTCGTTGTTGGACATAGACCTTCCACAATTTTCACCAGACCCCTCTATCGTGAGCGACACGGGGCCAGTACCTTCTGAACTTATCTAGTCTGTCACGCCGTCTTATATTTTGTCGGCCCTGGTTTCGCATGTTATCTTTGGGGATCCATGTCGTGAGTCGCGATGTATAGCGACTGGCTGCCATTCTCGCAACATGACCTGCCCATTGCTATTTAAGTTTTCTTATAGATCCTATGATATTTCGGACTCCTGTTTTTCCACTAATATACTATGCTGTCTTGTGATCTCTCCATGTTATTTTGAGCATGATTTTCTCAATTGCACGTTGCCTGGTTGTCAGTTTAAAGGGCAGTGTTTTGGTTAGGTTCCATATTTCAGCTCCATAGGTGACTCTCAATACGATACATTGGCTGTACACTATTCTTCGTTTAATTAGCATTTATTTCAAAATAATGAAAATATCGCATGTGTTGGCACTATTTGCGTGCTAAAATGTTTTCATGATAGTCTCTCAAATTTGAGCTGTCACTAGATTTAAGAACATGTGACCTTTATCTGCTGCCAAAAAAATTTTAGAATCCGATCAAAAAATATTTGCCACCGTAAACGTAATAATCTATAGGAGGACGTTTGACCTTAAGGTTTTCAGGAAGCATCTTCATAAAGTTTGCACAATTTTTTCTGTCATCGTCGTGGTTTTCGGGAAGTTATATCTATGTATATGTGACATTTTCAGCTTATTCTCTGCCTGAAGAGTCTTGTAGAAAAAGGAAACACTGTTTTCACTGCACTCCGACTATCATATCTTCCATGAAAAATTATCGATCCTCAGTGGTTTTCTTATAAATCGTTATATAAGTTCGATTTCATGGGATAATGATTTTTGTTCATGCAGTAAAAAGTATCATTTCTCTTGACGAAGAACGATTCATATAAATAAAAAAAGACTGTCATTCATCATTCAGTTACCTCATACGAACATGCCAGTCAGGAGTATTGGATTTACAATGGCTTCAAGTTGAAGTAATATTAGTATTTAATATTAAAATCTAATTTCGGATATTCTGTGAGCAAACACACCTTTATAATGTTTCGTTTCTGCTCTGTTTGGTTGAAATTCCTGAAATTGCATTGCAGCCATATACAAAAGCACTTAAATATTTTTCTTTTGAAAATGTCAATGCTAACTAGTTTTATAACAGCCTGAAGGAAGATTTCTTGTAAATATAATATTTTAGATGAAATCTCATCAATGGAGACATTAGAGTCAAACTTCAGATATCATGAATCTTTCACTATTTTTTTGTAATTGCCGAGAGTGTTCTATTATGACCACTTTTTGCTATCTAAATATACTTAGTAGAAGATATTAATTGCATTTAGATGTCTTGAGGCAGAGCTTTCCGACATTTTTTGCATTGGCAACACACTTTATAAAAACGAATGGTTAGTGACGTATCGTTTGAGTTTTGTTAGCCAAGTCAAATATATAATGCCATTCAAGCAGTTCGCCTGTTGCAGTAAAAGTACCTTTTGAAAGATATACAAAATCATTCTTAACATGCCTGATTGCTGCAGAGTCAAATATCACTCTTAATTCTATTCTGATCGAAACTTTTCTACAGTACATATGATAAATAAAAATGATTATAAAAACATGTTTTTGAATAATAAATTTTTTATTCATTAGGATGAGGTTTCGTTAATACGTAAAACCTGTTAGTTTAGCCCAGTCGCTTAGAGCACCAGCTACCATTTACCTGGTTATGATTTCAAATCACGGCATGTTAAATCTATTTATCTTTTGGAATCAAATAGGCCCTTGCATATTTCGAAAATGGATTTAGTCAATTTAGCTCAGTCAGTGAGAAAAACAACTACTAATCAATCGCTTGTTATTTGAAATCACAGTGGGCGAGTATCAATTCTTATTTTCCCTAAATTAGATGGGGATTTGTTCTTGTCGTTCTAGTCACGCTAGGAAAGCCCTAGTCAACTCCAGGTTTGGATTGAAGGTTGACGATGTTCCCAGAGATCATTAGCGACACACTAAAGTAGCACGACACTCAATTTGCTTTTGCTGCTGATACTTCCGCTCTGCTTGTAGCCTGACTACAAATTACAGTCTATAAAAGGTGAATCCCTCCCCCATCGATTACTGCAGTAACGAAACAATCCAACAGGAGCGGAAATAAACAAGCAGGAAGAATTTTGTCGACTTTTGGAGGTTTTTGACAAAAATTCAATTAAATTGCGCCGAAAGGCATAGGTAAGGTGTGTCGTTTCTGATCTCTACGTAACTTTGATTTGGTCCCTACCATCGGAAAGCCAAGAACTAACTAGTTATGGCTTTTTCTTCTCTAGTAGTCAGTTATTTACCATTTTACATTTATTATTATTATAAAAAAAAGCAGACACAAACTAAACTTGGGTTGATATTGGATCGTCCTCTAAGAACCTTTTTTGAGACGGGGGGGGGGGAGTTATAAAAAAACAAACATTTTCCCTCCTCACAGAGAGAAATGTGTGTGTGCAAAATTTCAAGTTTGTACAATGGAAGGTAAGGGCTGGGTGAAGTCTGGATAGATATAAATATCAGATCACATGAATAACCTAAACCTGGCAACAATGATTAAACATATCTGTTGTGGGTGGAAGTGGGTAATATTGGAGGAAGAGTTCTCGGCACAAAGAGATTGCTGCCGGGGTTGTTTTTGTATTTGTGGGTCAGACACTGCTGATATCATTATCATCATCATCATGGTGATCTCTTGGGATCCATGTTGTCTGTTATTCTAGCAACATAACCAGCCCATTGCCATTTGAGTTTTCTAGTGGATTCTATATCTTTGGCTCCTATTCTCTCCCTGATATACTGTGCTGTCTTGTGATCTCTCCATGTGAGGTTGAGTACCTATTTACTCACACTCCCACTAAGAGCGAGATGAGACACAAGGTCGAGTTTAATGTAAGATGAAGCAACCTCAAAAATGGCTGCAGTCGACGCAACCGAGGTTGCAAAAGCGTTAGGACGAGCTCAACTTGTCCCTGTGCAATGGGACAGCACTGTTCCGAGGTGAACTACTTCCCTGTAGCTGGGTCGAGTGATAATGGGAGAACCCAAGTACAAGTCCAAAGGCTCCCAATGCGCTTATCAATGCTGAGATCCTTAAAAGAAGAATCATTTCAGGGTGGCAAGCCTTCGGCAGAGCAAGCTCAACATTCAAAAACATTAATTCTAAAAAGGAGAGTATGCAACCAATGCATCCTTCTGATAGTCACCTATTGGACTGAAACATGGAACCAAACTAAGTGACTGGCCTGCAGACTGAGAAACATTCAACGTGCACAAGAAAGAATAATGCGCTAATTTCGTTAATGCGAAGCTTATTATTGTTTTACGTACACTGGTGGTCCCTTTAAGAGAGGAATGGGTTGATAAGCGCCCAACATGTTTGTCTTGCATGGTCAAAATGTGTTGTTTTCTTACGTCGAGGATCCCATAAACTTCATGAATAGTACTTCATCTATTGCATTTATACTGACATTATGCAATAAAAACTCTGACTAAATTTTGGAGGGAATCCTTCAAGAGACCAAGCCTCCCGGGCCCTAAATCTATAACTACGCTCCTTTTTTTCAGGTGTCTGGAAGCTTAAGTACTATTTTCCTTTTTAAATATTTACCTGGCATAGACGGTATTCGGCTAGTTGTTAATATTACACATTTCTCACAGATCTTTCTGACACGGTTCATCAAATAAATTCCAAACAATGTAGGCTTCTCTAATATTTTAGCAGGTCTGTCTATCCGTCTGATTGACTGGCTATGTATGTATGTATGTATGTATGTATGTATGTATGTATGTATGTATGTATTGCGTATATAGGCTGCACCAGAGGGCTAAAAATCCAACATTTTCTACTTACTTAAAAAAAATTTTAAAAGATCTCTCCAGACATACTAGAAAAAAACGTTTTTTCAATGTTTTTATAGAATTCCACCTGATAGTTTTTTGGAGGAGGGATGGAGTATTCAGTTTGAAATATAAATTTACGCTAAATCATTCCCTTAGTTTGTATTCGGTAGCATTCACGCTTGCTTTGTTTTTTTTTAAATTTGGACTTTAAAGTGGTCACTGCCCAACGAATGGTTTGAGAAGTAACTTATTTTTTGATCATCCTTTTCCCCCTTTTTTTTTTCAATTGATCAACCCAAACACGGCATGCTGCCGAAAGACATTGGTCAGGTTAAGGTTTTTATTGAGAGACTAACTAGACGTCTGGAATTATTTTCAGATAAAGGAGATGTTATCAGAAATATTCTAATTTCCCTGAGAAAAATGAAAAAAAAGATCAGATTTATGATCATAGTAGTAATAATAGTTACAACAATAATCGAAGAAAGGAAAGAACAAACTTCACCGATACAAAAGAACGATAAGTTATATCAACAAAAAGCATTCCCTATGTGTATTGAAATAACAAAACGTGAGATTAATGAATGTTTTAATTTCATTCCCTGAACATTTCCTTGGTGTTGAAGCGATGCCACGTGAAATTAATAAATCTCCCAACTTGCCTCTCCTGGCCATGTAAATAGGGAGTGTTGGTGAATGGGAAATAGCATTCTGTGGATAGTTTTCATAAATCTGTCCGTAAAAAATCATCTTAACCTAAAATAAGAGAGAGTATTATAAAAGCAAATTCATGAAAAAGAAAAAGTGCGAAATGGAGAGAAAAAACTGTTTCATTTCAGGTGATTAGCAACAACTCGTTGTCTAGATATGTAGTGTATCTTGCTGATATTTATGATATAACAAATGTCTTGAGCTTGCAGTTTCGAGGTGACAATTTTCATTTATTAAGGGCCCAAACTGCTGTATTCACTCCCACTAGAAAGCTGACATTGTTCAAATAAAATATTGGCAGAAGAGATCAGTAAAAGATTGTTATTCCAGCCAAGATTTGACAGAATACTGTATGCATCTGTAGTTACTGAAATATGATATTGAGAAGCGATCAGAAAATCTGATTGATTTGAATATTTCTGCCTGGGTAATAAATCTATTTGCAAGGTTGAAGAACAAGAAATGGACTTGCGGAGAAAGAAATCAGTGAGCCGCGAAGTGATGAAGAAACGAAGCAAATCTTTGATTATAGAGGATATCAAATTTGACTGCACCAGTATGGGAAATTTCCTGGTCTTTGGAAAAAAGCAAAACTGCTTTTCATTGCTTTTCCCTCTCTCTTCTCACCTTGTAGAACCAGGATCCAGTTCAGTGAGCCGTATACATACAAAAGAGACCGCCTGGATATTGTTAGTCGCGGTGACTTGAGACTATTTGTCAAAGCTCAAGACAGATATTGCTACAGTTGTTAGAAATCGTCAAGCTCAAGGTTCGCACAAGTTGTAAAATTGATATAATATGTACTCTCTTGAGTAATTCACTTTTTAATGAAACCTTGCAGCCACAATTGATTTCTTAATGAACAACCATTAGATATTTATTGATATTTTCATTATAACATTTTCCTTATTAAAACCTTTGAACTGGATGTTGATGTTTTTTCTTTGTAATGACAAGCTACCACTTGTCTTGGAAAAATCAGTGTTGAGTACTTATATTTGAACTACAAGAGGTATTGGCATGTAATCGAATGTCATGGGCGTTGGCCCGGAAAAAGATTGTGAAAAACTGATTCAAATCATCTCGCCACCTTGACTGATCGAAGAAAAAAAAAGCACGAGATCTATAGAACATAATGTGTATAAGAGTATGTACAGAGCCTGTCTGGAAAGTATCCAACAGTTTTGAATATCTCTAGAACCGGTTGCGCATGCTTGATATAATTCGGCAACCAATCAGTGAACCTTATCGTGCATATGAAAACAGACACCCTTTCTTCCATTGTCGGTGAAATGCCATTGAGTGAACTTGTGTACGATTTGGTGGTCGTATTTACAATGTCCGAACCGATTCACCACGTCTTGCACGAAGGTTTCTTTGTTTTTAACAAAACATTACATCATACTGGTCAGCCAGTCTATTTTCGGTCCTGATTTGACTCCCTGTAACTTCTGGCTTTCCCCAAAGAGATTTGAAACCATGAACCAGATTAAGGAATACGCTACGAGGCAACCGATGGCGATCTCGAAAGCTGACTGTTTTGAAAAGTAAAAGTGATGCTGGGATGATTATGTGATGTCAAGTGATGAAGATTTAAATCATATGTTTGAAGAATTAGAAAATCTATCAGGATATTTGAAAGCATTAGTTTCTGAAGGATAAGAAGAAGAAGAAAAACAATGCAGAGCCTTCAAGGCCAACATGGACGGCATAATGAGTTACTCCAAGTATGTATATGACGAATACATGAAACTGATAAAATGTACATTCTGTCTAATTATTTCGCTAAAATAGTAGTGATATTTTGATACCTTTCAACGTTTCTGGTTTTTATTTACGAAATTCAAGTTTATGTACACGTTTTTATTTGCTCGTGAATTTAATTTACCCAAATATTTTAACATAGAAGATTTTGACAACATTTACATGAAATTTTATAAAGAGTGAAATCATTTCAATTATACATAAAAAAATTGACATCACAGTTTTCTACTAAATGTTAGTAAGAGAATGTACTCGTTACATATAATGTATATTGCATAGTACAAGGTTTATATATACCAGAGTACAAATCTGTAATCTAATATACGTTGTGTAATGGGTTCATTTCATAAAAGTGCTCGATACAAATATATTTTGTTTGAGTTGGAGTTTAAATTTGATGAAATAATGGATTCGCCACGCAGGCACGCTTCCTCGGGCAAATCGTTCGATGTTTTCCGGCTCCCTGTTCAAAAACGTTATTTGGATGTACGTATTTTTTCTATTGATCTTCTAGAGTGGGAAAATCCCGGCCTATTATATTTATACTTCCTTTCTTCCATTTTTTTGTTTATGATTCTTTCATTCATTATATATATATATATATATATATATATATATATATATATATATATATATATATATATATATATATATGCTCTTCCATTGGAATAGAGCACTCTGGTGGATGGTAAATTTGAGCTAAATGAATATATCGCTAAAATTCAGTTTTAATCCTGCTTCGTGGTACTGGATGCGGTAATGGATTGTCAATAACCACATTGAAGAGTTGTAATATAGCGAAACAGCTGTCCGTGGATAACACAATAATATATATGCATACATATATATATAAATGTGTGTGTGTGTATGTGCGTGTGTGTGTGTATACAATTATCATTTTCTATTGTAGATGTAAAAATATACCGTAATTGATTTAATGATTTTCACTCAAATCCCTTAAAAACT